>JAWWEQ010014511.1:0-36905 GCA_035583055.1 Torymus tubicola | reverse complement strand
TATACCTGTCTTCGTTTTAGGAAAGTAGCGAAAAAAAAAGAAACGTTGTAGAACACATCGTCTTTTCCAACGTGTGCGCGCGCGTGCGACTTTCCTTACTGTTGTACATCCTTTTATCGCATCGCTTTCCTCTCTCTCTCTCTCTCTCTCTCTCTCTCTCTCGGGGCGACGCCGGGGCAATTTGCGTCGTGGGCGCCGCGTGAAATATATCCGCCGTACACGCAGAGAGAGAGAGAGAGAGAGACTCGTCGCCGCCGACGTTACCACCACCGATGCCGCCGGCGGGTCTAGGTTAAGCAGCTCTGGTTTACTTCGAGTGATGACCTGAATGAACGTGACGTAGTGCAGTTCTAACCCCTCTCTCTCTCTCTCTCTTTGTGGGTATATGTACTCGCTTACTGTGTGTACATGGTTTCTCTCTCTCTCTCTCTCTCTCTCTCTTCGATTTCGATTTCTCGTGGCCTTGCGCGACCCGAGGCCGTTAGCGCACTTGCGAGCATGAGAGAGAGAGAGAGAGTTTAAATGGGCTGTTTTTTCCCCTCTGTAAGGTCTCGCACGGCTGGTTGTTAAGGAGCGCGAGGATAAGGGAGTGAACGACTAGAGAACGAGAGAGAGAGAGAGAGAGAGAGAGAGACAAAGCGCCGAAGGATCGTTAAGGCAAGTGGGGTATGTTCAGGTGAGGGAGTGAAATCGGGGGAACAAAATTAGCTAGGGGATGTGCGATTGAAGTGTGCTCGTCGATAGGTGTGGGTGTGTGGCACGTTAATTTTTGGTGACGATAATGATGACATTTAAGTGAGAGTTGGAACAGATTTTTATTGAGCAACGGTTATTGGGCTAGTTGAGATTATAGATAGGTCAGTTAACGTGATGTTCTTGTATTGATTGTTTTCCTATTTCTAGTGAACTATATATATGTAAGATAAGGAAAGTTTGAGATGGTTTTGTTTTGAAAAGTATACTTCAAGTGGTAGAAATATTTTAAGCGGGCGGTATGTCATTTAATGTGACGCAAGTTTATTCTTTGTCGTCGTTCATTATTAAGAACTGACCAAGAATAGCTCGTAATAGATAGAACAAACAAAAGCAGCTTGAATTATTCCTTATGATTACTCTACACACTTGGAAAAATTCATAAAACGCAGCCGAACGCAAGCCAGTGAAATATCTTATTCATATCCTCTAAGCCTTATTATTTACGCACCAGTGAAAATTTTCAGTTTGCACTTTGTGCGCGAGCCAAGGCTGGCAAAAATTCAGCCTAAGAATTTCTCCTCAAATCGATTGACCTTCCAAGTTCTCTTGAACTAAACCTTGTCTGCACTCCATTTATCATCGTGTACTTTATTTTTAAAATGAATATTCATCGAGAGAGAGAGAGTTACTTGCAGATTGAGATTACACCCGAATCACCTGAAATCGTTAAAGCTGAGCCTCACTTTACATAGTACTTGAATTTGTTTAAGACTTGTCACGGTATGTTTTTTTTTTCTTCAGCATCATTATATTTTGTACCGGAATTTTTTTTTGGTCTCGCTAAAAATACGATGCACTTGATTAGTAACTCGATAAAACTAAAATATATGCGCGTTCCTTGAAATAAATTATTAATTTAAATTTTGCCGTTGCCGAACACTTTTGCGAACAATTTCACCTGGCGTTATTAAAATTATTCGTTCAACGTGGGAAAAACCAAGAAAGTTTTTTTCATGTCTCCGTCCATTCTGCTGAGAACAGCAATTTTATTAAGTGTTTCGGTTATCTCCCTATAAATTGGAAAAATAACATTTCAAGAGTAATCTGAAAAGTTTTCTGATATCGTGCACGAGCATTTTAGATTTGAATTAAGATTGTCGTGATAATCTCGCAAGTTACCGGGCAACTTTCGTAAGTAGTACTGTAATTACGAGCTTTTCTCGTTCCCAAAAAAAAAAATAAAACTTCTTCGTACCCTCTTATCGAACTTTTACGAAAAGAATGATATATAGTTATGCCAACTGCCATATTAGTTAAATTCGCTACTACAGAATACCTTCACCTCTTCTCCACTTCGCATTCCTCTCTTTTCATTTCATTAGAAAAGAAAACAACAAAACAAAACAAAATCCCCCCGAACAAACGCTTAATTACACGTGTGATCGATAACCCTCGTTACCAAAAACACCCCGAAATGCACTACCGACCCTTTAATTTCGCCCACTCCCATTACACCGTTGCCTTCCACTTCCCACCAATCCTCCTCTCCTCCCCTTAATTCCCCGATAGTTCGGTTCTATACAGTCCTCCCCCCTTTCCTCAACCATCGGTTTAATCTGCTTCGCCTCACTGAACTAGCCAGCGACAAAAATTAGCATCTACAACCGTTACTACTACTGCTACTGTTCCAGCTCGAAGCTTATAGCTCTGCCCTTAAATTAAAACCACACCTAATCGCTATTTCGAGCGAGAGAGAGAGAGAGAGAAAGCGAGTGCTGTTTTACCCTTCGCACAGGTATCTGCATTAAACTCGCATACGTAATCGTTATCCGCTCAGAGCTTGGGAGTCCGAATTCAGCTTCGAGGATTTTCCAACCGTAGAGACTTGCTACTGCTGCTCACGTCGGGGCTGCTTCGCTACGACCGCAATAGTACATAATTACAGACGATCGTTAAGTATGGATCGGTCGAGGAGCTCGCTCTTGGTTTCCGGCCTGACGTGTGTTTCATTCGTGCTCTCTCTCTCTCTCTTGTGGATTTAAATTTAGATTTTAAATTCGGTACTGCAGGGATAGTGGTGAGGTTGTGCGATGTTTATTTTAATGGACATTTTCCAAGGTATTTTTGACCCGCAGTCAATAATTTTCTATAGTTTTTAGAATGCTAGAAGTTTGCTAAATGTAGCTTTCTTCGGCGTTTTTAGGCCAGTGGTATGGGTGTCAAGGACGAAGAATGCAAAAAGAAATTTAGTATAATAAAGAATGGAATATTGAATAAGTTTTTACGACCATGACAATTGCAAATAGTATAGTTGTAAATTCTTTTATACCTATATGAATAATTATAGATTGTTTTTTCCTTAACTTTTAAACAAAACCATGTTTATGTGCAAATCTCACGAAACCTGTGGAAGAAACTCGAAAAATGGATTTCAAAATTTTCTTTTAGCACATTTATCAAACCTGGTTTTTCTTGTTGGTTAGAGTATCAAGAAGAAAAATCCATGGTTGAAATCTATTGAATGATATCATTTTTTTGGGACAACTAATCGATTTTTTTTAAAATGATTCAAAATAGCTTTAGTTTATTTCTAAGTCATTTCACTAAAAATAAATCAATATGAAATTTGGAAAAAGATAAATAAAACTAAAGAGCGAGAAATTTCTACATCTTTTTTTAGAATTAGAAAATGTTTGGAAAGGTCTCGTTCTCTAGTTTTATTCTCTTTTTTCCAAATTTCACATTAATTCTTTTTGGTGAAAAATTTAAAACTTTACTAGAACTATTTTTAATCATTTTTAAAATGCTACCATTCGGTGGACTTTGATCTACCGCGGATTTCTCTTCTCGATACTCTATAACCAACCAGAAACAACAGGTTCCATAGGTGTGCTCAATAAAAAAAAAATTTTGAAATCCATTTTTCGAGTATGGTCGCCGATTTCATAAAATTTGCACTTCTAAGTACATAAATTGCGATAACAAACAAAATAACCAAAAATCCCTTTAAAAAACGTTCTTGGCCTTCAAAACCTACTATACGATGAAAATCCGTAACGACTTAGTTTCTAACGAAAGTGATTACGTACTAAGCGCGGCAAAAGCAATTCCAAGTATCCAAAACATAATTGCCACGCGCTCGCTCGCTCGCTCAACTTGCTTACCGCGTGTATAACTATTACCACTACCCCGCTCCATGTATACACGCTAAACTCCGTGAGAGCGTTCTGCGTATATATAAGCATACAACATTTGCTCTAGAACAAACTCCAATAACTGGACACCGCAGTACCACCACCACTACCAGCACCGTTACCATCATCACTACCACTACCACCACCCACCGCGTACATACTTCCCAAAACAAACGAAATCAAATCAAAAATCAAATCTCCCATCTGACCGCTATATGCATGCTACTATATCTACACTGAGAATCTCTCGCTACACGATACACAAGCCCTCCTGCTGAAAGTTCGCATGCGTAGTATTACCATTACGCGCGTGGCTGCGGTATATACGAACTTTGGCTTAATAGATACACACACACACACACGTATATACACAACTCGGTTGCGGGGGTGAGTATTTCGAGAGTCCGGTATAACGATCTCGAGCGACGATTTGATTTGCACTCGTGCGAGACGCACTGTGCGGGGGGGAGGGGGGATTGCGAACATGCGCGATCGGTATTTACTATACGATTTCGAGATGGTGCAGCGCGCTTAATGCCGTGACCGCGGTCCGAGAGAGAGTTGATTGTTGCGGTAGATTCGAATGTGGGAGTGGTGTATGCTATATAGGTGTATATAGGAGTGCAAGTACGTTGTTGCGAGAGATCGACGATGTGATTTTACCAAAGGTCGCGAGTGTAGGAGTGGCTGGACGAAGATATAATAGGGAATAAAGGGGATGGAGAGTGGATTGGGTGAAAGCTTTGTTTGGATTTGGATTTTTAATTTGTTCGTTCGGATTCTACTTGAAGGAATATTGTAGTTGCTGTTTGAGTACGTGTTTACCTTTATTTTAGTATTTTATTATTGCTTTTAATTTTGATGAAGCCGATATCCGACATATTAGCTGGTATTCAAGTTATGTTTTGGATGTAATAAAATTTGAGTTACTGAGAAACGCTTAATATTGTATTAAACTAATAGAAAATACAATAAAGTCACTTATAATTCTTTTGATAGTTTATTGATAAATTTTCTCTTAAAAACTACTAAAATTATATAAAATTGCAATAAAAATAATACAAATAATCGCGTACATACCTCGCGAAATCTATGTATATATCTTATAAATAAAGCCTTGTCATTTTGAAATAGACAATGGAGTCGAAGAGGTTCCAAATATAATGCCAGAAATGTATGTGCACTGAAATATAGAGAGTAGCAGAGAGCAACGCCGCTTGTAGACTCGAGAGAAAATTGTATCTCAGTCGAAATTCATAAAATCCTCCAGATGAAAGAGCTCGGATTGTTTGCCAGCATTCTTTTTCAAATACCAGTCCAAGTGCGCGAACTCCTACGGAATAATTCGGTTTACAATTTTTACACGTCTACTCCGCTGTTTGCTGACATTCCGGTCTCTGCTATTTACGGCTTTGCATAAAATTGTAATAATAATATAATTCGTAAACAGGCAAAATTCCATTATATACGGGGTTCAGAATTACAGATAAATTATCAGATTGCATTGTATTTCCTAATTCAAAGAATGTATAATAAACTCACGCGGTATTGATCATGTAGCAATTTAATTATTATTCCACTCTCTACATTAATAAAGCTCTCGAGAACGACCTCTAAATCACGATCAACGAAAGCACTCGAGCATCTAAAAATGATTCATTTAAAATTTCCAATCGAACCATTCGAATTTATTTACCATCCTTAATAAATAAGCCGCACAACGCGTGTGACGACTTCGGAATCGCGTCCATAACCCGCAGACCCTTTCCTCCCCCCCCCCCCCCTCCCCCCACTCTCACTACGACGCGGAAGTTGTTGCATTCCATTCCTTATCCGCCTCTTCCTCTCCGCGAAATTCCCAATTGAGTGTAAAGTAATTTTTCAAATAGCACGGACAGTGCAATTCAGCAGCCCGCAGCAGCAGCAGCAGCCCGACGGCAGCGGTAGAACGCTGCACTACTATAAATTATGAAATCTCGAGCGAGCTGGCGTGGCGCTCGCTCGCTGGCGAATCCGAGAAAGGGAACAGAGAAAGAAAAATCCACCTCTTTCCGCGCGGGGCTCGCTGAAACAGTAACTTGAAAAGGCGCCTCTATCGAGTGAAAGAACGAGAGAGAGAGAGAGACTCTATCTTTCCTTTTCCTTCTTCTTCTTCTTTCTCCGCGCTTTCGTGACCAATCAAGCGCCCGCTTCCCCTCATTTTTTTCTCTCTCTCTCTCTCTCATCCGCAGCATCGGCATCGAAGTATATAGCAGAGCTGTGCCGTCAGCGCGCGTCCACGCGAGATATCGATTATTAATGGCGAGCTCGCGCGCGTACAACCCCTTTGATACAAGGATTTTCGTGTATTTCGGGGCTACTGCTGCATCGTTGCGCTGCTGTTGCCCTGCGGCTAAAAATAAAGGGGGAGAGATTATGAAGGAAGAGAGGAAGGGATTTTATTTATATATAGAAAAAAGTGCTCTTACGTTGTTCAGCTGGAGATGGTTTCGCGCTTTGAACACTTTTTTTTATTAACAAAATATTGTCGTGTGATAGATATTATATAAAGAATGGTATATTAAAATGACTATACCATAATTTGTATGTATGTGTGTATGTGAGATGTATTTATCAGTAGATTTTATGAAAGATAACTATTTTTAAATACTGTCCTTACAATGTGCTTTATTTAATCAATATATTTTTTCTGTTTTAGGTAAGTATACACTATGTCATGCTGTAAAACTAAGCCACTCGAGTGCCGTAAGTAATAACTACAACTTTTATTCAATTATCTACTCCCGGAAGGATATTTTCCTTACCCGTATTTCCAGCCTAAGCTCCGTTCGCAATCCCTCGCACGTCCATATTTTTGACCCTACACTTCACTGCTCGCAATACACACTATAGGACGACGAGCAACCTCTCAAAGCTATCCCCCATGCGACTTCATCAATTACCACCATCCATACATCACTCACGGCTCATCGACGAGAGCTAAGATCACTCATATCCACCTTTACTCGCGGAATGAAAATTCCGAAAAGTTTCGTCGTAGCTAAACGCGCGAGCTTCCGGTAGCGGCGTGGCGATCGTCGTATTTTAAACTACACTTAGGGGCATTCGGCGCAGCTGCGAATGCATCCGACAGTAACGCGTGCACGCCGCCGTTGGAGAGCGGGGGGGGGAGAGGGAGAAATTGGAGCTCGCGCGACCCAGGGGGTAGCAGTAGGGGGGAAAGAGAGAGCATTCAAAGATTTATGGCGGAAGCGGAAGTATTTCCCGGGGAAATATCGTCTGCACCGGGTGCACTCGTTCGGAAACATCGAACATCGCTACTCTCTATTTTTAGGATTTTCCTGCGCCGCCGCGACCGTAGCACTGCCCCCCTTTTTTTCTAACTCACGGTGGGGTGCATTCTGCCAAAGCTTTGCGAGGAGATTGGGATTCCCGCGCTGTGATCGTTCTTCGGTCTTATGGTGATATGAAAGCAGTTAATTTTTTGAGAGGGAATAAGGAACTACGTTGTGAAATGATGCTTTGAGGTCGAGTAACTATGGTAGATACATGACTAGTGTAAAATGTACAGAGGAGGAAGAGGAAGAGAAGAAGAAGGAAGAGGAAGAGAAATAGACAACACGTGTTATTGAGAGAAGAGCGTGAGCGAGGTTTGCTTTGTTACACGTTTGTTGGGGAGGTAGTGAAAAGTTTCGAAAAGTGATTTCGGTGTGTAGAGGTGTGGCTTAGTCAGAAGAACAAAGAGGGAGAGAGAAGAAGAGATGGAATGTTGTTTTGTAGATGTATTTTTGGGAAAATAAATAAGTGAAAAATTGTTTGAAAATTGTTTGGAAAGGCTAAAGTGTGGTTTGGTATTGACATGGTGCCAAGTGGTAGTATCTGGATTTAGTCGGACACGTACTTTTATTCTTTACCTTCCATGGTTTTATTGATTTTTGGAATATAGTTGTGTTGATTATCGAATCTGTAACATTTATATATATAACATAAGTTTTTTTAAAAAAGAAAAAATAAATAATTAAATATGTGAAAAACAAATAAGTTAAATCTGTAAACGTAAAACGACCTGGAAGTAAGTAACCTTTCAACATTCTTCAATGTTCAACAGAAACTAGTTTTACTTGTGCATGAATGAACATTTCATTCATCAAGTAGATGGATTTACGTTGTTCTGCAATAAGAGTCGAGCAAACAAAAAAAAAGTTCCCGTTGAATTTCAGAGAAGAAAAAAGAGAAAAGGAAACGGAAAGCATTCCTCACTCCAAAACTTTCAATTATACTTGAAAATCTCGCAATAGTAGAGGGCGCCTGGCGCGATTAAGAAGGTAAATAGTGCGTAGGCAAGGAGAGAAAGAGAAAAAAAGAGAAAGTAGGGGAGAAGAGAGAAGGTGAACCTGAAAAAAATAAGAACAGACGAAAAAAATGAAATGAAAAGAAAGTACACGCGCTGAGCGCAGGCAACACACTTGTCGAATTTTTTTTTTTCCTTAATTTTCCGTAGGAAATTTTGGATGGGGTTTGTTTTATCTCGTTAGCTCTCGGAGAAGAAAGGAACTTCCGCGTGCGGCAGTAGCGGTGGCGGCGGAAGCACTTGAAAATAATTGCCTGCTGCTTATTTGTTTTCGTAATTAAAATTTTTAAAAAGCCCCCGCCGCCGCCGCTACCTGCCACCGCCTACTACTGCAAAGCAGCTTTGTGAACTTTGAAAATGTTTAATTATGATTTCGCGTAATTAAAAATCGCGAAACTTCGGAACTTTCTCTCGTTCGCGTTCTTGGAGGGGGAGAAGCATCATTAAAGGCCACATATATAATGAGAAACGGGGCATTCTTCTAATAATTAAAAGAAATGTCACGAGTGCGTGCGCGCTTTAGTTTCCCGAGTTCACGTGACGTTTTCCCGCTAATGAAAGTGAAACAACTGCTTGGCGATTTTTTCAAATTCTCACTGCTACAGAACTTTTATCTAGAGATTATCATACAAATAACACAGGATAACGACGTTCTATGTATATTAAGCATTTTCTTCATTTCTGATTCATCCTTAAACTGTTATAATGTCAATTTATCAAATCACGTTTGAAACGAATAAGTATATTGGTATTTGGTTTCCATCAATATTTTTCATATCAAGGGAAAATAGGACAAACGTTGACCCTCTTAAATTCAAAATGTACATGAATTTTGAAAACAGACAATTTTGGAAACGGATACAATCACGTAAAATGTTGGCTTCTTTCGGTTCGCTGTTGTTTTGATTTTACGCGTTCGTAAATAAGAAAGAATATAAATGGATAGTTCATTTTCTTCTTGTAAGCTAGAATAAAAAAAAAAGAAATTTGCGAATAAATACACAATGTCAGTTTGAGTTAGACCCACAGAAGGCTAATATTGTAATAACGAGACTTTTTATGTAGAAAAATAGGTAACTTGACAGTTTATCCGCAATATCATGTAGCCTTTATATTCTATCACCCAAGTTCATGATGTTTTTATGTCAAAACTTTTACGAATATGTTTTAGTAGGGAAAAATGATACATTTACTCGCGCATTCGATTTTTACTTTATAGTTTCCTAAAGAAAAAGTATTTTATTTATACTTTAAAATGCACGTACATGAAATGAAATATTTCATTAACGTGTAACATGTGATTTACATGAGCATCTCATATATGCTCTATACGGTTCACATATTACAACATCTGCTGAGCTACTTCGTCTGCATCTTAAAGAGAGCATATGGCTGACAAACATCATACATCTAATTACACAAAATAATGATATATTGTTGTTACAGAAATAATTCTAATAACATAGACGTAAATTAAATTAACAAACTTAACAGCATAGGTAAAACAAGCGTATGTAGCATTACAATAAATCATTGAAGACCCTTCACCGTCAAAATAACGAAACCATTATACCATCGAATTCTCAGATAGAATTTTTTTTTCCATTTTCAATCAATCCCCCACTAGCATAAATTACCAAACTCACCGCTCAATTATCACGCAGCCGTACACTATTTTATCATCCTACGACCGAACCGTACATCATCACACATATACTCTCGCGCATGCAAAACCCACTTTGGAAACTGTAATAACAAGGGATAGGGAGGTAGAAGGTTGACTCGCGCGCACGACGTATTAAAGTCACTGTATATATACGACGAGCCCGTGCAAAACACCGCGGCCACATATCATACTTTCCGCGGGTGCTGCGAGCGAGCGAGCGAACGCGCGTTGCAAAAGCCGCAACTCATTCTTCAAATAAACATTTTCCCCCTCGCCCGAATCATAAATAGCCAAAGGGCTGCTAGCATATATATATATATACAGGCATAGACTCTCTGTGTAACGGCCTTTACTACTACTACTACTACTCGACGTTGCACTGCTGCTGCTACTATACTATTGCTGCTGGTAGTATAGAGCTAAGCTGCGCGCGGGCGCGCCGCAGGAGTTAGGGGGTGAAACTAAGGAAACAAAAATACAAGGCGAGTTACAGCGCGCCGCGAGATCCCCAGGACAATAGATAGATCAACACGGAGTGAGAGAGAGAGAGAGAGTATCTCACGTCCCGCAAAGTTCGTGAAAGTTTGAGGCCGGCGTACTGCTGCTACTGCATGCTGCTGCTACTGCTGCAGTATCCCGGCGCGCATCCGACGTCAGTGTGTTTTGCGCCCAGGCAACATCGCCCGTCGCAATTAAGGCTCTCTCACTCTCCCTCTCTCACTCTCTCGTAAACTCGTAGCGGCCGACGCCACCTCGCCGACCGCAAAACACATAATCGCCAAGATGGCCGACACTGTGCAAGAGAGAGAGAGAGAGAGAGATACAACCGGCTAAGTTATCCTACCAGTAGTTGTGGCAGTACGAGAGGAGAGGAGAGGAAACGGAGGAGGACGGATAGGAGGAGGGAATGGAATGGAATGATAATTATTTTTTATGATTGCGTACACGGATAGAGACCATTGAAGTATAGATGCGAATGAATATTCGCATTTAAAGTGCGTGAATTGATTATTTTTTCTTTTGTTGTAAAATATCTTGATGGTTTACCTGCAGGTGAAAGGATCTACTTTTATTCTTGAATAGGTTTATTACTAGTTATCGAAAGTAAACTTAAGGAAAATCAAGGAATGACAAATTCTAGAAACTAGAGCTTTTTTATCCATAAATTTCTCATGATACTTACATTCTCAAATGCATTCGAGCTACGCGTAATTAAAGTTGTAGAAGTTCCTTTGAAATAAGAGGTTAATCAAGGCAAATAATTGTTTTCGCATAGTTTCTGTAATATTGAAAGTTCTGTGAGACTATATTATTGTTCATTTTATTGAATATTTAGATACCTGAAATTGAGGTTCAAGTGATATAATTATACGAAAAATAAGTGATTATTATCGTAACAATTTTCTATAAACTTCAACAACGCCATAATATTCCGTAATCATAATGTAAACCGCGCATTTTTACTAATCGCGTTTATCTATTTTGACTCACTCAACAAGCACGATTCCAAAGAACCATTAAGATTTATTTAATTTACCTACAGCATGTCTCTCGACTACTAATTCATTGGCACATCGCGCGAATCACAATTAGGACGGCAGACCGAGCGAAATGCGCTTTCGTTGTACTCGCGGGTAGCTGTATTACGCGGTGATGAAGAGCGAGCGCGGAATAACATGACTTCTGCTCGGTACTACTACTACTACCACCACCACCGCCACTCGCTGGCTGGTTTCCTCCTTCTCTTCCTTCTCTCTGTCTAGCTTTTCTCTTTGGCTCTTGAATGAAGCAAGTCCAGAGAACCTGAATGCAGATGAGGACGAGTGAGAGCTTCTAGTTTCGTGAATTTCGGAAATTCGTGAAATTCTTTTTAACATTATTCGTGTATATATATATATATATATATGCAGAGATGATTAAAAGTTTCGAATATTCGACAAGGTATATAGAATCGTTGTTTAACTAGTAATGCTAACAGTAAAGTTACGTACCAATATACAAACTTTTGTGTATAGTCTACATAGGGTTTAAAGTCTGGTAAACACGTTACTTTTGACTTTAATCTATCTACATGTTTGTTTACATTGCCGATGCTAAGATGTTTGTTAAAAAATAATAAATCTCTACTGTTATTGCTAACAACGTTGAAGTTTAAACTAATATACAAAACGTAATTTGATAATACAACTATATTTCTAGTTCAACCTGTTTATCTGACCTATTACGAAATTTCAAATAAAAATATCTCTATGCTTCCTTTAATCTTCTACAAAAAGTAATAACACAAGCAACGATACTCGCTCGAACCTCTAAACTAAACGAAAAGACTAATCTCCCTTCAAATTTGTCAGTAGCACACTAAACAATTCCATCTGTAATACAACGACGAACCTTCCAGATATCCCAGTAACGCAGTGTCACCCCTATATACACATCAATTCCAAAATTGGCTCATCACTCACGCACCTCTATAGACAACCACGCGATAACTTCCTTATCCCTCATCATTTCAATATCTCAGTGTTCGCTCACGTGTTTTCGTATATACTATATGCGCATTCACCTCACCGTACTGTCCGCTCACTACTGCTGCTGCTGCTGCTGCTCCTATCACATGCGGGTGCACTCGCTGCCAGCTAACCAACATACCCGGAGATAAAGGAGAAGCCACTACGTTCATACACACACACACACACATGTATACAGGACTCTAAGCACTTAGTCGTCCACCTCTATAGGTGTATATATATATATACATATATACAGGCTCACATAGCCTCTAGCGTAATCGATGACTCGGGCGGACTGTTCATCACGCGCGGCTTGCGTAGTAGTCCCAGGTTTGCGGCTAATTTGCGAGGATGACTGCGTAATGCGGCCCATCATTAAATTCGTAATCGCAGCCGACTGCAACGGAGGAAAGGGGGAAGGTTCGTATATATATATATATATATATATATATATATAGATATATATATACTCTAGAACGATAATACCGCGAGCCAAATCCCTGTACGACGCGCGCTACTGCTATGTCCTTTCTCTTGTACTCTGCGTGCGTGTGAACTATTACTCTGTTCGTCCCTCTCTCTCTCTCTCTCTCTCTCTTTGCTTATACCGACTACTATACCGACCGTCCACTCGCGGTCCTATTATATGGCTGAGGTGGCGCGCATTTCGGGTAATTAGACACGAGCCTGCCTCAACTCCTTGGCCTCAGCTGCGGCAGTGCTATGTGCATCGTGTTGTATTGTGTTTGAGGGGAGAGAGAGGGTGACCATGGTATGGGGAAAATTTGAGAATTTCAGGGATCGAATGCTGTGAGTTTATTGGTTATACGCGCGCGCGTTAGTGGAAATAAGTGTGGTGGAAATTATATATAGAGGGGTGGGTGTGTGTGTATATATATTTATTGGTTTATCGGGTGTTATTTAGGAGTGTTGATGTCGAATGCGTTTTGGCATGGGATTTGAATAACAACTCGTGGCGTTGGGGAATAGATATGCGTGAGATTAGATATTGAGCGGAATTTATGGCTCGTAGTTTTGGAATGGCAAATGAGGTGTGCGTTGTGGAAAACAGTCTATAAGAATTATAATATTGGTATTATTTGAAGAAAATACATAATGCATATAGGTAAAATACAGTTCAAATCCTAAAATCAATGCATTTTTACCCTTTAACCCTGTTTATTTGACTTTATACATGTGTTTCTTCATTGTAAAATAAGACGATGTTCGGCAAAGTTCAGAAATGACTTATTGATGATCTTCGAACGAGAATCTTCGGCGAACAGCCGTTCTTTTTATACAGCAAATAAAGAGCGATGGAAAAGTTTAATTGAAAAAAAAGAAGTTAACCCCAGTTTATAAACTATAAAAATAACCAAAGGCGCCGTATAATGTTAGTCAATATCGATACTGAAAAGTCTTATAGCTCGTATGCTAGTTGGAAGTTTAAAAATAACGTATGAAAATAGTTTGCGGCGTTTTAACGGAGCTAGTTCAGCAAAATGTTATGAAAGAAAACTCGGCGAAACTTGAAACTTCTCATGAAGTAAGAATAAATCTTTATTATTGTAGTAATTCTAGCTCATTTTAGTTAATTAAACTGAAACGCAAACAAAAATAAAATAGAAAATCTCATAATAAGCCTGATCTACTACAAGGGATTGTCCTCAGAACCCATATACCTCGCATACCTCTCAAAAACTCGTTCACCTCCACCACCTTTATCTCCCAGCAATCATCATTAGCCAGTACTACTATCCCTTCTCTCTCTCCCTCTCCTTATTGACACACCGCGCGGGGCGCAGGCTAATTAACCTCTCGCGTTAAAAGTCTCAATATCCCCCAATCTCTCTCTCTCTCTCTCACGCTCGCGTGAAAGTTCAACAAATCCCGAGGAATTAATAATCCGCTAAATTCGGGGACTACGCGCGTCCGGCGGGAGGTGGCGCAAGTTAAATAGAGCGTCGTCGTCATATATATATATATATAAATGTGTGCATGTGTGCCACGCGCGGGCGGGCGAACAGGCGCGATATGTATACCCGCCACCGCCACCGCCGCTCAGGTATTGATTTCGAAAACGCGCGCGCGCGCGCGTTCGCGTAGTTCTCTGCTACTGGAGAGCTGCCGCTGCTGCTTTTTGCGGCGGTGCGGCTGCTGCTTCTGCTGCTGCTGTCGAAATTTTCACGATGCGTTGTTGTGTGCGCGATTGATTTGTTCTGTTGGAAAGATTGGGAGAGAGAGAGAGAGAGAGAGGGAGTTATTGTGGGTAATTAAGTTAGGGTTATCTGTGGAAAGTTCGCTGATGCGTTATGAATGAAGTTGCAGAAGTATTGAGGTTGGTGAGAGAGAGAGAAAGAGAGAGAGAGAGAAGCAGTGGTAGAGTTGCGAACGAGTGGGTGGCGGTGGGGTTGCGGTTATTATTAGAGAATATAAATACAGCGGCATAAATATATATATACGTTAATATATAAATAAAGGGCGAGGTGATTCAGCAGGATTGAAGTATATTATATATTGTCTTTTAAGATATTAATATGCACGATCGCTTTGTACAAGACATGTACATTTTGTGTATTTATATATTTTACGGTTATATTTGAACTGGAATAATAATTCAGAATGTTTTCTTTACTTTCTGCTTTTTTTATATTACGTAAACTGATTCTCATGTTCTCATCAAAATAAATATATATACAATCCAAATAATAGTTTACAAAATGTACAAACTAAACATATTAGAATAATAACTATACATCCAACATGGTAAATTTCTAAAATATATTCAGTCACCGGGTACAGTCAAATACAATACAACAAACCCTTAGTTACTCTGCATATTGCAGTTATCTGCTTAAAGGGTCCACTCAAAAGTTTCACATTATTATAAAGAAAATAGTATGGATTTCTAAAGCAAAGTATTGGCAAAGGTATAGGTCACTTGTTAGATCAATAGACTACACAATATATACATATAATAAGCTGGAAGCTTACTTACAATATCAACTATACGGGTAATTAAGTTAAAAAAGGGAAGACGATTTTCGTAATTATTACTATATGTATTATTATCAGTAGAAAAATTCAATGAATAGTCAGACATGATTGCAGATGAACTTAACTTATATCGTTGAAAATAAAGACGTCAGGTTTCCTTATTTATACAATTTTATGATCCTGAGAAAATAGAATTTCTTAATTACCTTAAAAGGCTAAGATAATTAATCTGACTGATTAGTTTATACTAATTCTCTAATAAAATATAGTCATATCTGTTCTAAACAAACCTCAAACCATTAATAATCTTACAATGCTTTCACAACATCATAACTTCCTAATGCCACATTACCTAATCATACTTCCTTTTATACATACCCACATAAATAGCATGCTGCACTACACTCACTTGCGACACATCCGCTCTTATAAACATTATATCCCCTTACTCCAAAATCGCAAGCTTCCTCTTGCGAAAAACGCCTGCAACTTTGCACACACACTCTCTCACTCTCTCTCTCTCTCACGTCCATTAGCATTTTTCCGTAAATGGCATTCATGCATCTCCTGGAAAGTGGGCCCCGCAGCGAGTGAGCGCACGGCATGACAAATCGCGTCGTTTCACCCGGCAGATCGCGACGACGACGAAGAAGACGCGCGAGCTGCTCTTTATTACGAGGAGAAGATGCGCTTGGAATTGCCGTGTCGTTCGCCGGAAAACGACGGCGGATGAACGCGTAATGGGGAGCGTAGAAGAGTGAGAGAGAGAGAGAGAGAAAGTGCTCGTCGATTTTTCAGGGATGATATTCGACGCGGATTAATCATAGCTGGGAGGTAAGAGGGAGAAAGAGAGAGAGAGAGAGCACAGAGATTTAGAGTGAAGAGAAGTGAAGTGGAGACTAGTAGTGAGAGGATCGTGGTCGAAGAGTCGTTGCAATTTTTCTCCGTGCTCCAGAGTCTTTTTAGTTGAGAAGTGTGCACGTTTGTGAGGTTGTAAAAAGTGAAGCTAGCCGATGATTAATTATTGAAGTATCGAAAATTTGGGGGTTGGAGAATATAGGGATGTAAAAGTTTAATCAATTAATTTTGTGCTGTTTGTAATTGTAAAATTTATAGTTTATTAGTTTTGTTAATAAATTCAACTTCATAATTAAATTCAGTCTAATAAATTGTTTAATTAATTAATTTAGTATCTCGTGTAAACTTGGATGTAATGTTCAGATGCACATCTTTATAAATGCAGATATCCTTACATGTTCTCATTCGTGTAATACAGACCGACGCAATATCATTTCAAATATTCACCTTTCCCGTTATATTAGAATACATAATTCAAAACCATAAACAAAATATTTCAAAATTTACCATAAATATTAAAACAAAAATGAACCCATACAACAAATAACCACGTATACCATCTATTCATTCGTATACATTTCTACACATGTACTTCTACTTTTGAACAAAACATCCCACCGAAATGAAACAACGTACACAGTTCACCACCTTCGAAACTCAAAATTCAAAACAAATACTACATTGACAAGGGCTTAGCGTCCCTGCGATCTCTGGGTATATATATAACACACATATATACGCATCGACAGCAACAATTGCGCATACATCGCGGAACAAGCGTCGGAAGAATGGCAGAACGTGTGTGCAGGGTAGGCACGAACGACATAGAACACAGAGGGATACCAGGATCGCACCCCATCCAGAGCCCCCCGGATCACAGGCGATCGTTCGCTGGTTACGTTGCGTTAACAGCGGCTTGCCGTGAGGAATTATCGAGGTTACATAACGCTCGCTCACACACACATGTATAGAGAGAGAGAGAGAGAGAGAACCTATCTACTCGCATTACACCAACACAAACAGCCTCGAGGGCTGGGCTCGTGTACAAGCTTATGCAGGCGTGCATATAAATCCGCGTCCCTCGGGTGTGCACGCATATATGTATATGTATATATATATATATGTATATACGACGACGAATATATGTATATACGAGCCATGGAATGGGTGGGGTAATTCCTCAAAATCACTCGGCAAAATTGTTCGTTTAATAGTCCGGCGCGTGTGCACTCGTCGCGTTGCTGCTCGATTGTTGTCATTGTCGAAGTGCACACACATATATATTGTATATATATATATATACGTATATGTAAATATGGCACGACGCTGCAGGATATTTTTGACCCGGCTTGTTAACTCTCTCGCAAGCACTCCGGATGGCAGTGATGTGAGGGATGACTTTTTCTCTCTCGTAGTTTATGTGTATATATATATAGAGTGGAGAGAAGTGAGAGAGAGAGAGAGAGAGAAAGAATCGGCTGATGATGATTAATGGCTCGTTGTCCGCTGCGATTGCCATAGATCTCCGATGATGAATGGGGTGGCGCGAATTGTGCAATATTTTCGACGCTCTCGACGCGCGAACGCGCGCGCGCGCTTAGTAAATTCGCCATTTGCTGTTTGGATTTTCGATGCGTTATAGACGGATGTGGGTGAACGAGCGAGCGAGCGTGCGAGCACAGGCGACTGTATTTTTGCGTTATGTAAATATGAGTGGTAGCTTTTACTGCGTTATTTATATATTTTTTTTTTTTTTTTTCATTGCGATGACGTATCTTTTATGTTAGAAATATTCGGAATAAAGGTAAATGGGACAGTTTTTGATGACATTGTTGATGACTTGGAATATGTTATAAATATAAAATATTATTGTAAGTAAATACATTGGTTGATGATTTTATATCGTCATAAATTCATACATGATAATAATTACTTTCAACAACGTATCTTAGTATTTTCAAATAAAAAAAATAATTTTACTAAGAAGCATAAGACCAATGACACATACGTAAAATTCACGAATATAATCAAGCAAGATAGGTCAGAGCCAAAAAAAAACCCATGCTCAAAAGCTGACAGTAGTACAGCATCGCTGTATCTTTGTTAACGCGACGAAGCAAAGTTTACCTCTCCTTCTTATATATATATAGAACGCATGGGCCTGGCTGGTCGGCGCCACGCGCGCGCAATAAGCTCGTTTTGACTTTGAGCGAGAGATTTTCTTCGAGTAACTACTATGAGAGAAACTTTTCGTTCTCCTTCTCCTACGGGAACTTTTTAGCTTGTGCGCGCAGCCCGGAGGGTAGCGTGTGCACGTCTGGCCGACGTCGCTTAGATCAAATTTACTCTCGCGGAAACCTCCGACGCGCCGTTTTCCACAAGTCGTCGTCGTCGTTGGGTCCTGATGTCCGCTCACTTGATGTCACCGTGTGTCTTCTCGAAAAGTTAGGTAATGATTTAGCAGAAGGATGATGGTGGTTTGGAATGTTGCTATATATAGATGGGGTCAATGCATTTTGACAAAAGTTGTATATTTTATACCGTACTGTGTTAAAAAAAGTGAAATAACAGAGGTATACTTGTAATTAGAGTTAATTAATTTAGTTAAACTTGTACAAATAGCATGACATTTACCTATACAAAACATTAATACACACATCTCAACCTTTTCAGCGTCGAACATGTTTTTATACTCATAAACGCGGCAACAAGAGAAAGACACTATAGTCGCTCATAATCAACGAACCCAAAGCCGTCAAAAATAGTCGACGGTATATATATATAATTCGTTTAATACTGGATGCTCTTTTGTCGGACCGATTATTATCGTCATAATTCGAAATGTGAGTAAGCATTGGTGTACGTGCCTCGCGCGCGCGCGTGCGCGTAGCTTCAGTGTTTGGCGTTAATAATTCCAGGCTGCGCGCGCGAACACGCGCGCTTTATTTCATTCACGTCCGAGTTTTGTTTCAATTACTCTCCCTCCCAAAACGAGAGAGGGGAGGGGGGACGAACTGGTCAATTAATTGTTACCCGCGTTTCATCGTTCGCTCCTCTGTATATTTGCGTAAAACTTATCGATTTAGCCGAGTCGGCCGGAAATTTCTATTATCCCCTATTGTCGGCATCAGAATAGCAATTTTTCCAATTCAATGCCGAAAACGTCGTGTGGGTACAGAGGAGCGATCAACGTTATGATTTAGCTACTTAAAATAAGGCTCGTTTGAGTGTTGCGGTGATTGCTTTCTACTGATTTAATTAGAGATATTCTATTTATCATGAATAAACGTTCAAATATTATTTGTGCTTCTTCCATACTGACATATTCAAAAGACTTTGTTTTAGCCAAATATATAAAATACGACGGGACCTTCTGTACAAATATTTTTTACAATTCTGATCCCTGTTAACTGTACCAAAAAAATAAACTTTATTTATCAATAGTTTATCGTACTATCTACATGCAATAATGATAATTAGCTAATCTTTTTTTTCTAATGAAAAATCTTCACATGAGTATCCAAAAATGTTGACTTTGAAAAAATAGCTCTACAAATCTTTGTACCTTAATTCTTTAGAAACAACTCATTCCAACCAAATAACATATAAACAAAGCCACAAACATTACACACGCACAAACGAAATAATTTATCAGATACCAAACAATGTTTCAAAAAAAAACATCCTACACATCACAATTCCAACCTTATTAAATTATGCAAATTCCACCTATAAATACATTACCTCATCCCACCGCGATACACACCTACCACCACCCCTACACCTCGAAAACCGCTACATCACCATCGAGCCAACTTGGCCGCCACTCTCTCTCTCTCTCTCTCTTTCTGTTTCTCTCATGCGCACGTGCCGGGACGATCGTAACTTACCCGATCGCTGTGGCGCATTATCAGTGCGCCAACCCCGCGGGGAGAGTTGGCCGAACGTGCCCGGTTACGTCGTCGTCGTCGTAGTCCGCTACATACACTGGAATTCGATCTTTCTCTTGGCCCCACGCCCCGAGATCGCGAGCGAGCGATGCACTCGCGTGAAAGCCGCGAAGTCAGCAGCAGCAGTAGCAGCAACGTTGGTACACTGCCCTGTGATTACAAAAGGATACCTTGATTAAGCCCGTGAATCGCGATCCTAGTACGGTGCGGTACGATGGTGCGCGTATATATACGCTAGAGGTGCATTGGTGTCTCTCGTTGAGAGATGGTTTAGGTATAGGGAGGACGAGAGAATGTTAATTTTCGGATAATTTCAATATATATTCAATGTTTATCGGATGAGGTGCGGAAGCTGGTTTATATTGGTTTTTCATTAAAGAGATTGGATTAAGTAAGGGGTTGAAGGTAGATGTTGATGGATAGAGACATATATACGGTGGTTGATAAATACACCGTCTTTTTTTTTTAAAGTATTTGTCAGCGCGTTTTCAATTTGGAAAAAATTTTATTTTTATTTAGCTTGGAAGAAATGGATGAATGAAACATTGAAATTTATTCAGAGATACAAAAGAAAAAAATTTCGTTTGCGGTTACACTCAAGCTTTTCATAACAGCGCGACTGGAAAATCTTATATATATAATCATCGAGATAAGTACTATCTTGAGTCTTAATGGATGCGCAACGTGAAATTTTTTCGTAAAATGCCTTTATACACAACTACACGTTGAACTCAATCTAAAGTTTTCACTTTCACGCCGCGAAATAGAAGCGTGACGTCCGAAAGTACTTCGGTATTTATAGAATTATTTTCAATAAACTCGTGAATGGGCCATACGCAACTAGGTTATTCAAATTTCACTGCTGGCAATATGGGCCATGTGTGTGGATGGCCAACATAAAAGATGATTAAGACATTAAACATGAACAATGTTCGGCATACATATCGTACTTATTCTCCTATCTCATAAAATACAGTCTAACGCCTAACTTTTATCCGATACATATCCATGAAAGTAACCAAGAAAATCTTTAAAAAGATTTAAAATTATTAAACCATAACTTTTTCTACACGTATGTAACACATGAGTTCACGCTTATCCTATAAGTTAACTTTAATATACCTCCTCAACGTCGCCCTTAACAAAAATCGCTTTCTTCAACAACTTCCAACGTCGCAATGCCCTACTATACCATAAAATCCCACATATACGAGCATCCCTGCAAAACAAGCTCCGCTCGCTATAAGACTGTTAAAAACATTTTCGTATACTGGACGCTGTAGATATATATAGTCAGTCTCTTCCGTTTTCCCAAGAGCGTATGTAATAAAATCGCACTTGACCAGGCATCGAGCGAGCCCGTTGAACTCACGAGCGATCAGAGAGGATCGGAGTCAACCGCGAAGAAGACGACGACGATACGATGTGGGTTATAACTACGTGTATACTCTCACTCTCGTCGCCTGCTGGTAACGATAAACCGAGCAAGTGGACTTTACGACGAAGTCCGCGAAACTGCATCTCTCGCGGGAGTAGAGGAGGAAGAGAAAGACGATAGAGCTATAGCTCTGCGCCTGTGCAGGAGGTGAACATTTTCGTCGTAAGAGGTGTTAGGGTAGTCGCGAGGTGTTACACGGCATGGAATTGCGAATGAAGGGATCGAAGTGGTACTACGGTCATTATGTGGGTGAAATGGTCGGTCGTCTTTTGGGTTGGAAAGTTTCGAACTGTGCAGGTGGGTTAAGTGTGGGATAGGAATTAAAAATGTAAATGCCAGGAGGATATAGAAACACTTGTAGAAACGAATTGTTCGACTAGTTATTGTAGAATTCAAAAATAAAAGAAATAAATTTCATATTTTAAAAATAAGCTGATGAAAAATGAAATGAAAAAATTATTTTTTGATGAAATTACAAATATAAAGTATTGTTTATTTAAGAAATATACTAGTACTTTTCACGAAAAGTGTGAATCATAATATAATCAAGTATTTAGTAAAAATGCTATTTGTTTGCGAAATATATTCTGTTTAGCCTCAGAACAAAAATTAAATATGCATGTATTGTGAAAGTGTACTTTCGAAATAAAATCAATATTATCACTGTATAAAATATACGTATATGAATATATGAATATTTATAAGTTGACGCATTTATACTAGGAAGTTATTGTTAAAAATTATATAATCGGCTTATGCACCGTATGATATGAAAAAAGTTATGGTTATTTACCTTTAAACATTTAAAAATGCAAATATTTAATAGCATCTATTAAAAATTTTTCATATGATAAATTACCACTTAATGTATATCTACCATGTAAAATACAGTATCCCTTTGACATTTTTTAGGCATTCTCTTTACTTCTTTTGAGTTGCATCATAAAAACTAACCAAGAATCGGACAGTGCTTTATAAATTACTATTATTAAAGCGCATCAAAGCAGGTGTTTCATTTAAAAAACGTAGTGAAAAAAACACATACAAAAAGGAACCTAGGGGTGAGAAGAACGCAATCAAAAGAAAGTATAAAATGTAAAACTAGGGGGGAGGGGATTCGCGCTGTAATTCTATTTACGCAGTTACTTTGCGAGATTACTTTTTACCGTGTTTTACTTTGCGTTATTCCGCATTTCCAAGTAGATTGAGCTTTAAAACATTGCGCTTTAATGAGCATCTAGTAATATAAAGGGCGATGGGGAAAGAGAGAGAGAGAAGAAAAAAAGTAAGACGACTCCCGTCTCGTTCCGTTATTATCTTAGCTCTCGCTCCTTTCAAAATCTTTCTTTTTCCCACCCCTTGACGTTTCCTTTTGACTACTTTAGCGCTTCGTGTCATTACGCGCGACAACTTGATGCGATAGGAAAAAAGTAGCTGTTATCTCTATAATAGAAACAAGGAAAATAATAATGAAACGAATTCCTTCGCGAGGTTTCATTATTTTTTTTTCTTCTTTCCCTTCGACGATGCTAAAATAACAATTTTCTTCGTAAATGTAAAGCCCTTAATTCTTCTTACAAATAATAAGATCTGGTAAAATCAAGCTTTCTTATACTCTCGAAGTCTCGTTATTTTCTCAACTCACTGTTGATTAAATTAAAAGTGTATTTTCTAACAAAAGCAGCGTTAATTAAGGCGAATCGTTGTCATGGAATACAATCGTCGATATTGGTTTTGAACTCGCCTAAAAAAAAATAATTCTAAATTAATCCTTTGTCTCAACATTGAAATAGCACCGATTCATATACCAGCTTTGATGCTATTTTAACAACCTAACTAAATCATTTGACATTGTTATGCGAAACAAAAAACGTTTCACAATCGAACTCCCATATTTATTTTATTATCAATCAGTATAATAATATTCGCTCGTGTATAAACATTATCCGTTGTTTTCAAACCGAAATAAAAGAAAAGTTCGTCTATAAAATTTTCAATATTTCATAAACACAGAAGCAAGAGTCTCGACCATTCGCCGGCGCTTTCATTAGAAAATACGCGTGTTCACCACGAAATGAACTTTCAAAATAAAAAGCCCGCACGCATGCCATTTTCCCCTCGCACCAAATATCGTTATTTCTTTAACCACTTGCTCCCGATGATTCCTCCATTCTCTACCTCTTTATTCCTTTAATATCCCCGTATATTAATTTATCGCCCGTATCGCCTCTCCCCTCCCCTTCCGTTCCCACATTCGCGTATTCCGCGTTATCTTCCCTCCTTCTCCTCCTCTTCCACCTCCTCCCTTTTTCTCTTTCCGTCCATCCGGCAGAGGCGATTTTTTTCCGTACGTTCTTTGCAGAATAACCGCTAGCTATCTGCATACGATGGCGAAGTACGGCTTTGATTTACTGCTTATTGCCCCGAGCCCTGCGATATCCCGTAATTTTCGCTAAATCATCGGCGTCCTCCTTTTCCCCTCATCTTCCACTCTCTCTCTCTCTCTCTCTCTCTCTCTCTCTCTCTCTCTTTTACTCTCTCACTGTATTCCTCTCGCTCTTTATTTGTTTCTCGTTTAAACATTTTTCCACACCGCGAGGAAGAAATTAGCTGGATTTGTCAATAAGCGAAATTACGACGTGCAATAGCGACCGATCAATAGCTCGTTCAACTGTGTTATACATATATATATATATATATATATATATATATATATATATACATATGTGCATCATGAAACCTGCGATTTTTCCTGACTGGTTTATGCTCAAGCTTACATTTCGGTCCATGCCGCTTTTCTCGATGATCTTTTGTGATACGCGGGTCCGCACGGGATTTAATGAATTTGCGATTCTTTATGAGAGGAACAGAAGGAGAAGAGAGGAGTGAGGGAGGAGGACAGCAGAGGGTTTGTGGTTTTTAAAACGTCGGTAAATCACGGAACGGAATGAATATGTAAACCGCGAGGCAGATCGGATCGAGTTATATGAATGCATGCGTAATCTTTAGAATGAAATGCAGTTGTGCTCTTGAATATTGAAAAAAAAAATGGTTTTAAATATTTTTGATCTGCCGCATGCAAAATATTTTATGCCTTTGTTCGGATAGAGTGCAAAGCATGAAATATGATTCCCCGGTTTAAAGACCTATAATAGTCTGTATTTCTGTTTTTCTTTATATAATTCAAAGATGGTTATTTTTAACTAGAATAAATTACCATTTCATATATTATACGTTAGACTGTCTAATCAATAATTAATTTACGATCAGGAGTAATCTAATTTTTACATATTTTTCTGTTGCAGGTGAGTACACTGCATATATTATGTTATAACCAACAACAACCATACCGTAAGTCATAACAACATGATATAAAAAGAAAGCTAAACTCTTTTCAACAGCCGAAACCTCCGTTAACGACAGAACAATTTTTAACGCTCCGTGAAATCTCTCCTATATACTTCTGTCACATCTCCAACCCTCTTCCTCCTCCTCCTCTTCCTCTACTATATCTCATTCTGATTTCTTCAAGCCCATCCGCAGACAGGCCCCGGCAGCAGCAGCAGTATAGCAAACTCCAATACTTTTTCTCAACCGCAACGCGCGCGCGCGCGCGGAAAGTCGATAATTTCTTTTTCTCGCCGTCGATAGCAGCGTGCGCGCGTCCTCCTCACTTCGTATCTTAAAAATCCCGATTCGCGACTTGTCTTCCGCTTTTTCTCTCCCTCCTGCGCGCGGACTTTTCCTCCTGACTATTGCTTCCATTGTATATAATACCCCTTTCTCGTTTCTCTCAGCAACTTTTTCTCCACACATCAAGTCCCTCGTTGTCAAAGAATATAAACATCCCTTTGTACACTGCGGCAACCTCTGTGCTTTTCAGTAAAACTTCATCAACGTACCGCAAAACGAAGAAAAATATATATATACTATATTAAATAATTAATCTCTCTGCTGTTTCCTTCGCGTCTACTTTTCTATATACTACAAACACGCGCCACCCCTATGTATAATCTCCACACACACACACCTGCGTATATAATCCATTCAGCGGCTATAAATATACACACTTCACCTTATGTATCAGCACGCGAGAACCTCTCCACCTATTTATATCCCTCGACACAGGTGCTGCGCAGCCACGCGAGTGAAATTAGAAGAGGAGAGTAAGAAGAAAAAAAACACAGCAGCAGCGCTGTGAAACGAGCCCATCAAGAGTTGAGATTCCATAATATATATATATATATATATATATATATATATAACGACCGTCAGGCATGTGCGATAAACGCTCACCGCGGCGGCGCGGTGGTAGAGTTTCTCGATTTTAATTAACGAGTCCGCACACGACGCCGTCTCGGCGTTATATATATATATATACTATAGTCGCTCGCGCATTCAGCAGCATAATCCATTTAGCCGAGGGGTTCGGAGCTTTTACTCGTGTACGCGGGGTTCGCAAGCTCAAAGGTAACCAAGTAGTATATACGCCCGGCAAGATGCGATTTCGCACGTGGCTGCGGCAACACGCGTGGCTGCTGCGCGAAATTTCTCTCCTCCTTCGGCTCCCTTCAACACCGTTGCTTCTTGTTTTATTATATTTATACGTTTTTCGCGCGCTGCTGCGGAACTTGTACGAGTCTCGGTTCGCCCACTTTTGGTATACGAGTAAAGGTTGGCCTTTTACGAGTGGTTATTTTTGGATGTGGAAATGAAATGTCAGTCACTCTCGTGCCGACTGGATTTTCTTAATGGTAATGCATACTGAATGTGTGTATATATATATATATATATATCGTCTAGAGAGGATTTTGAAGGTTCCTCGAAAATAGTAGGCAGAAATTTACACGCGCTCGCGTATAATATATTTGCATGTAAATGCGAAGACTACGGCGTTTACATTCCCAACGCGCGGCGTTAATATCCGCACGAAGGTGTATATATATATATATACCTCGGTAGCTAATAAACATTCCCCGTCGAATAATTACCGCAAAAGTTTAAATCCTCGTTAATTAAAGCCCTCTTCGTTGACGCTCCGTTGATTTCGTCGATGCACGCGATGCATATATATATAAAACAGCTTCGTGCGCGTGGGACTAAGTGCTTTATCGTTACATCGTTACAGCGGTTCGCCAACATGAAAAAGAAGTTCTTTTTCTTCTTTACTTCCCTCGGTAAAAATCAACCTCTTGCGCTTCACTCCGCGAGCAACAAGTAATATATATCTATCGCGGAATTTCTCTCTGCGCAATATCCAATACCGTAATTGACGATCTGATGGAAAATTAATAAAACCCGGCGGCTGGTAGATCTCCTAGCATTCCCTCGCGTGTGTATATAAGCATAACCACTACTACTATGCTATTTCCAATAACCTTTGTGTCTACTTTGTCCTTTGTGCCACTCCTCCGACCCTTACGTCGTCGTTTCTCTCCTCGCGCGCGCGTCGTGTACTAGTAGTAGTAGTAGTAGCAGCTGCAGTAGCAGCAGTAGTAGTGCGCCGTTCCGCGTTAAGTCAGCCGCAGAATTGAACTTGAAGTTAGCGTAGCGTGGCACAATTGCCTTGCGTGCGTATACGCGCTCACCGGCGATGTATAACGGCTGGGGGTATTTCGAATTCATTTACATTCATCGAGTCCCTTTGAGCTCTCTCTCTCTCTCTCTCTCTCTCTCTCGTTCTACGTTGAGTACGCATGTACGCGCGTACTGGAGTATGCTGGTATTTTATATCAACTGAAGAGAAAGAGAGAGAGATAGAGAGAGGTAGAAAGGGAGTAGGGAATTCACTATGCGCCGATCGTCAATTTCGCGACGTTTTCTTGCCGTAGCGCGGGTTGTTCATCGAGTCGGTGCAATTTGTGCTTCGTGCTCCCGTTTCGAGTGTCGAGGGATGTAAATTGTAAGTGGAGAGAGAGAGAGAGAGAGAGAACAAAGTTGGAAAATGGTTCTTCTGGTCGATGATTTGCATTGAATTTTCCTCTTTTTCTGATAAAAAAAATGCTCGATATCGTTGATCCTTGTACGACTTATATTCGTATACAAGGTTTTTTCAATCTTATAATTAGTGAAATGCTTTTAAAATTTTTTTTTTTTAGTAAAATTCCTAATAAAACATATAAGTGAATTTTTCATCAAAGACACTTTATATATATATTTACAAAAAAAAACGTTAAAATTTTTAAGACCATTATAAATATCAGGATGACAAAACTAACATAACATGATATATATTTAATGATATCATCTTAAAAACGCACAACACGCGTGCACCTTAAATCACATAACAAATCCCTCGAAAACCTCGTACATAATCAGCCAGCGTATATACACGCTAACCGCGTACACAACCCGGCACCTTACAATTGGGTCAATCATATACGCGCCCACGGCCATTTCGCTAATGTACCGTAAGAACCGCGAAACAAAAGACACAAGAGTACAGTTGGGAGGAGGTATATATATAGTAACTGCAGCGGCGCCAATCGCAATTAATCTGCGGCCATAAAATCAACGCTTGCAAAGCCTCTCCTGGTTCGCACTTCATCAGCTCGCTCTACGAGAATTCCGTATATATACGCGTGCACGTAGACTATGCGGCAGTATAGTGGTATCGTATATCCTTACACACTGCGTGTGAAATTGAAAAGCCGCATAGAACTTAGAGTGTACGCAAGGTGTTTCAGAGTCTCTCTCTCTCTCTCTCTCTCTTACTCTCTTAGTATCAAAGCGCAATTAGTCGGAATTTGTGATGATAAAGCGAGAAGAGGATACGTGAAGGATGATTATTCCGCAGTGCAATGCAGTACTATGTTACAGAAGAGAGTCGCGAGGGGGTTCGATTGAGCTAAGATCAATGCGGCTAATCGAGGATGTGGATGAGGAGGGTCGTCGACTATAGGTATATATATATATACGTTTGTGTATACGCGACAGCGCGAGTATAGTGTATACTACCACCCGCTGGATTAGACGGGCTTGCAGCGTTTATGCATTTAATAATTGGCTGTTTGGGTTGCGAGCGCGCGCGCGTGAGTAGTACGTACGTGTAGGGTTGTACGTGATGTATATGCGCGGTTTAGAAGCGCAAGCACGAGTAAGCAGCTGGATTTGCGTCTGATACCAAGAGGGATTGAGAATAATTAAAGGAGGTTGGGATGATTTGGACTTGAGAGAGAGCTATTAACGGTTGATAGTTTTTTTTTGGAGTTGAAAGTGAGTTCGTTAACAATTGTTTAAAACGATAAAGTTAATTTAACTGAGGAAATGTATAGATATAATGGTATAATGGAATAGTTATTTTTCTATGTTGCACAAACAAATATTGTGCGTTCGGACAATTCGCTTTTGTTATGATTTCATTTTTATAACTATACATTTCTTTAATAATATCATATGTCCAATCCACTGCATGCGTCGAACCTCATTTACACGCTAAATTCTTTATTAAACGATAACCCAAAGTAACCGAACGCTTCGTCGCGTTATTCTACCTTTTTCATTACATTTTTAACGAATCACAAAAACAACGATAACAACAACAAAAACACTTTGCCGATTAAATTTTTTTTTCCCTATACGCATACCAGTAAGAAAAAGAGAAACCTCGCGTAAGCGTCCGTCCCTCTCGCAAAAAACACAATGGAAAAGAAGAGGAGAGAAAAAAAAAGAAGCAGTAACAGAGAAGCTCTAATATTACTGTACACATGAAACGCACGTCTTTGTACAGAGAATATATGATAGCGTAGAGAAAAATATAGACACAGAGAGAGAGAGAGAGGGAGATGGAAACAAACAGAGCGACAGAGTTACATTTCGCGGAAGTTCGTAAGGAGAATCGTCGTGGGGCCAATCGCAACGCACGATCAAGCCTCTTCCTTCTCTATGTCTCTGTCTCCTTTTCTCCCTCTCTCTCTCTCTCTCTCTCTCTTCTTGTCTCTAAAAATACGGCTGGAATTCTCTCTACGACACCGTGATGCGCAAGGAAAGCGTTAATAAAGGAGGACACGCACCGTAAAATCCGCGGTCGTATAATGCAGCCGTCGTATACGCAGGTGCATGTATTATATACTCTATAGTGAATATATACGTATATATAAAGATGATTGTTCACGATATGCGTGACGCTTGATAATTGTAATTTTTCCACTTCGACGTTTTTTTTTTAATAATCTTTGACGACAATATATATCCTCCTTTTACCAATATAAAATCTTCTACTCACAGAGATATTCGCAATTTCCAAGTATATCGCGTCCCCATACTGTAAACGTGTTCATCAGATATATAAAAGTCGGAAGTTTGGGTTTAACCACGTTATACGTCATTAACGCTCCCTTATTTTCTTTCCTTCTCTTCTGTATATAATTCCTTCCAGCATCGCAGCAGCAGCTTCTTCTATACTTCTTCCCTCCACGTGGAGAGGATTTTTCGCTCGAGTTCTCTCGCGTGTGTGCTTACTCACCTTGCGCATCGCGCTCATAAGCTATTCCCCCTTTGGGCGCTCGTCAATCATCTCTCGCAACACCTCCTCCCCTCCTTCATCCTACTGCCGCACACGTCTTCGCCAAGGCGCGGTGAGATTAGGGCTTTGGAATTATTTTCATTCCCGTATCCGGAGGGAGAGGAAGTGAGAGAGAGAGAGAGCTCAGGATGTTCCCGTGAGGAGAGGTATACGCGTTAGCCTGGTTTTGATGTGGTATGTGTGTGTGTACGTATCGTGGACACATGTAAAAATATTTGTCAAAGTTACCCGGAGTTTTTTAAATGGATGTCGCGTAGTTTCAAGGAGTTTGAAAGTTGGCTCGCTTGTTGAGGAGTTTCGCGAGGTGGAAATATTTTCAGGTTTTTATTTGTTGTTGAATGAATGATTACGGAGCGAGTCGTCGTTTTAGGTAATTATACTTGAAGTATGAGTATAATAGAATCATTCAACTACTGTAACCCGTTTAAAATTATAGAGATAAGACTAAAACGATATAATTAATCAACGTTGTACTTGATTATTAAATTCGAAATACAGATTTATTGTAAAAAAATATATATCATTTACAGAAAATTTGTACAATGTATATATATATATATATTTTTAAAAGTCAAATAAAATATTCCATAACGTATGTAATTTTCTTTATTCTACAGATTATTTCAAATTATATATTTTATAAAAGTATCTCTACACATTTCCGTGTATATAAAGAATAATTAAATTCCTACCGATTTCAAGAACCATCGGAAACCTCTCCGCAATTATTCATCAAACCTGAATTATTATTTTCATAAATTTCATAAATAAAACGTTATTATTACGAACATTTATCTTTCCCAGAATCCCAGGCATCCATAATAAAATATATATATATATATATATATATTCGCGCATGAGGCGCCGCGCGTGCAACTCCATCGTGCCGCACATCACTCTTCCCCCGCAAAAACAAAAACCAGGCGACCCTCCCTAAATCACAAATGCGCGCAAAAGAGAGAGAGAGTGAGAAAGAGAAAGGAGCGATGGGTAAAATACACGAACTTTTTCCGTTCTCGCCCACGCACATACATTTCCCCATTGTGCCCTCCTTTTATTTTCTCCCTCCCACACATCTTTCCACTTCCGCGTCGTTCGCGCGGATCACCCCACACCCTTATAATTATACGCTGTAGGCCCGCCATCTGAATTATCGACTTCCTCTTTTGCGCTTTTTCCTCACACACACATATATATATAAAACATCTTTAGCCAGACGATAAAAGAAGGCTTAAATCGGACGCGTCGAGAGAGATCTTTGCATTTGAATGCGCGCACAGAGATATAAAGGTTCTTATTTGCGAATGGTCGCAGAGGGTAATTACCCGTCGCGCGTTCGCGCGAGAAGCTCTCGAATAGAACCGTCGATGAATGGCGATTCAACTCGTAGCAGTAGCAGCAGCCGCGGGTATATATATATATATACGCGCACGCCCAGCTCGGCGCGTCGCGCGATGGGGTATCATTATGATACTGTTATTGTTATTAACGAGGTTATCAAGTCTGGGTCGGAGGCGGTAGCAACCGGCGGTATAGTGGTATATATAGGAGAGAGAGAGAGTGAGAGTGAGTGAGAGAGGAGGCTAAATTACGCGCGAATGGACAATACGGCCGTTAATTGAGGATGAGTTTTAATGAAAATTCCGGCTGCTTGAGCTTAGCCGGGGGAAATTTGAGATGCTGCTGGTTAAGTGGTAAAGTTAATGTGTTGTCGGACGAGATGAAATTATATGTGCATTTTTTTATATCGCTGCGTGCTGAATTAATCCACCGAGTGCAGAAAACAGTGGGGAAGTTTATTCTCTTCTTTTAACGTACGTATAATATCTGTAAATAAATAGTGAATCAACGTGTTTGTTATTTTTAAAAGATTTTCGATATTTTTGCTAACCTATTTGTACTTTCGATGGATCTATTTTATTATATGATATATAAAGAAAAATAATAGGATGTGTTTTTGCATTAAAAAATTCTGATTCGTGGAAACTGTAAACAGTAAATTTTGGTCAAACATTAAAAATAAACTAACTATAAAAATAGAAATAAATTCTACTATAACATGCCAGTTAACAAAGCCTTGGGTTAATAACTTCATCGATTTCTAATAAAATTTTCTCAAAAATTTAAGAGCAACCCACTAAAATTTTTATTTTCAACAAAGTCCTATACGATATCCCAATTTCAGAAACTCTCCAAAAGTATAAGTTTCATTCTCAATCTCCCTTTTACGTTATTTTTCTGCGGCTCAAAATAAAAATCTAATCTAAATTAAAGGAATAAAAGTGTCTAAAGGAGCTTCTCTCTCTCCCTCTATCTCATTCTCTCTTTAGCAAGAAGGAAATGAAATATTATCAGTATAAAAAGATCCTCAATCCGATAAGATTCCACAATCAAAAGCTTTTGATGCATCAGAATGCAGCGCTCCGACGGAATTTCCGCGCGCGCGCGCGCGCGTGCTCCAAATCAAATATCCCCCTGCCGCCGCCTTACGGCCGCTCGCGTCGTGGCCTTTCTTGATTGTCGAACATTCAGGGGCAAATAGGAACTTGCGAACTGATAGAAATCAAGCACGCTAACGCTGGCGAGCGAGTGAGAGAGAGAGAGAGAAGTCAGACATAACTTGGTCGAAGATAGAGAGAGGGATAATGCTGGAAAGAACGAGTGAGAGAGAGAGAGAGCGAGAGATAGATTGAGGTGGAATTTAAAAGGGAGTTAGAAAGGGCAAAGAGTAACGCAATTGCTGAAGCTACGCCGTGGGAATTGCTTTTGGTGTTTTGTGGCGTTGTGTAAGAGCTATTCGATTTTGTGTTTCGTTACAGTCTATTTCCAGCGGTATTGTACTTTCTCTCGTCGCCTATATATAGTTTACTGTTGATAAAAATTTATTTGTCATAGCACACCTAGGTTGCAGATGATCGAACGGCTTGCGAAATTTTTCAAACTTTTTATATTTCATCTATATTTGTCTAACTATAAAAATCTTATAAGTTCGAATAATCATCATTTGATTGCGTTCGAAAAGTTATGATAAATCTTACTTTAAATACGAAGATTTTCCCACTGAAGTCCTTACTTCTTTTCATACTTTTCACAAACTCTACACTTCTATTACTACCACAAATACCTATATACGTAGAAAAATCTCACTTTCCAACTTTCCGTCCAAAAGAGCTTACCTCACATTACATCCTCTACCAAATCCCCCCCTCCCTCTCCCCGCAATGAAAAAAAAAGAAAGAAAATTCCACCGAAAAACAATCTCTTTCCTCACGGCGTCCGTCCATCGAAAAAACCTACCGTTAAAACCAGACACTCTTTTCCAGCGTAAAAAATCTCCTTAAAATTCCCTCCGGGTAAGAACGACGATGTATAGAAACGAGAGAGAGAGAGAGAGTAAGAGAGCCAGACAGAGATGAACTAAGAGAAAACGAACGAACGGACAGACGCTCGCTCGCGCACCTCAACCAAAGTCTCTCGTTGTTCATGCGCATCGTCGTAACTTATGGAAATCTCTCGCCTGTCGAACTCTCTCTCTCTCTCTCGAAAGCGTTGCTCTCGCAGAGCTTACCGCGAGGTAGCTATATATATATATACAGTGGGCTTCGAGTGAAAGAAGACAAAAAAAAGTAGATGGGGAGAAGGAGAAGAGTGAGTGAGTGAGCGAGAGAGAGAGAGAGAGAAAACGTTCACTGGGAATCGCTGATGCGCGGGAGCGGGCTTCCTTTTGCCCGGCTCCCTTCGACCGGCACTAAGCCAGAGACGAGCATCGGTACGTTCGCTCTCTCTCTCTCTCTCTCTTCGCTTCTCGTCGGTTTTCTCTCTGATACTTTTTTCGCTTGGAATCTGCTTTGCCGTATCATTTCCCACGCTCGCGGCGCCCGCTGGTTTTTGCGATATTTTGGTTGATTTGCCGTTGTTTGTATAGTCGGAAAAATATTCGCTTATATATTCATATATATATACTACATACACACGAACGCGTAAGCAGTTACAGAAGCTCGAAATATCGGGGAAAAAAAACATCGATGTCTAGAGTTATTTCAACTCGACCGAGCGTACGTCAACCTTACGTTCTTTCAAATAATATAATGCATGAAAAAAGAGGAAGGAAGAAACTTTCAATGCGATCGGAAAATTTTCTTATTAACGGTTTAATTACGTTTATCTAGGCGCAATGTCTTCCCCCCGTCGCCTCCTCACCCCCCTTGTGAAAGATTCCATTTAAGTATTTTAATTGCGAAAATGATCAATACGTTATTTAAGCTCTTCAGAAACTTTATTAACTCCGAGAGCTAGTCACGTCAATCAGGCCTACATAACGGAGCGGCCTGCTCTACCGTGCTTCCCCCCCTGCGAGACCGCATCCTTTATGAGGCGGTTCTAGAAAATTTAGACCAGATTACTTAAATTAATACATAGGTATATTAGCTAGTTAGTTGTGTATTTTATATTAGTTATTGAATTATTTTCATGTTAAATTTAAATATTACTTTTTTCATCATGTATAGATAAAAAATAAATCTCGAATACTTTAACAGATTTACAAACATTTATAGGTTTCTATTAGTTAGCTATAGTTAACAAATCGTTTTACCTTACAAAAAAATAACAATATATACAGCTACCTTGACACCACTCCGAGCTAATCAATGATTAAACACGCGTCACTCGTATATAAGCATCCCCCTTACAACAATCCGCGCACGAGTATAATCATTCCATTCACAAGAAGCGCGTCCCCATACAAACGCTATCAACTCAAGCGCCAGCGTTTTCCTCCCTCCCTTTCTTCCCTCCGCATAGAACGTGCCTGCGTCTTAAAGCGTAATTTCTGGCCGTTTCGCCACAACGCGGCACACGCGCATGCGATTTTCTCCCGCAGAGAGAAAATTCTCTTCCTCCTCGCGTGAGATTTCCACACGCGCGTATATACCGTCGAGTGCTACATACACCCCCTTTTTTTCTCTCTCTCTCTTTTCTCGCACCAGTGCGAAAATATGCGCATCTCTTTACTCGAGAGCTGTTTGCGCGTTGCGGCGCTGCTGCTGCTGTTGGGGTGCGTGCGTGTGTATACTTTGACGGTGCCGCTGTGCTGCAGTCACGCAATATTCACTTTTACGCCGCGGAGAGAGAGAGAGAGAGAGTTGAATTTCCTTTTCGCGGAAATGCAAAGTGCCCAGGCAAGAAGGAGAGAAGGACGTGTTTGAATTTTAATGCCGAAATTAAATACGCGTACGTGCGATTGCGACACTTGATATCGCAAGAGAGAAAGAGAGAGAGAGAGCGCGCATTAAGAGAGGTCTAAGAGTGTATGTAAATGTCGGAACGCTGTTTTCTCCTTATTCGTCTCGACGCGTATAGTTTACTCGTTGCTTTTTTTCTTCCTCCAGGCTGTTTTTTCAATTATACGGTGCTGTGGAGATGGCTGGCGTGGAAAGAAAGTGATGTGATGTTCTTCTTGTGCGTGTTGTTTCTGAATATTGAATAAAGAAGGTCTATTAATATGTGATTTATATGTGTTCGAGGATATTAATAGAATATGAAAGGACGAGGTAACATCCTTATGGAATTTATATAGATATGCTTTTATGTCGATGTAAGATTTTTTTCTAATTACGCGATATTACATTTTAGATATTAAAAGTCCGAACTGACGACACCGACTTTTTGTAATAGTTAAATGGTTTCAGTCAATAGGACTGTTGTTGACATACTATATTTCTTTAAATGCCGTTTGAAGTTGTCTACAAAAATCAAATTTTTTCCCTAGAGTATTACTCAAATCCATGGTTCCACTAAGTAACGTATTATACAAACAAAGAAACAATTACAAATAAACGAGTAATATACTTATACAGCCAAAGCGATTAATTTACTAAATCAAACGAAATATTCACATGCGCAAGTATCCATTCTATTTTTAAATATTAATCCACAGCATAATATAGAGACTCCTTTGATCAAATTACATACAGTTCTATCAACCCTATATCCTCGAACTCGCTCAAATGCAACCATACACACACACACGCACGCATACATACACGTGCGGAATTAGCGAAGATCGCATTACCATCCTACCCCGTATACTGATTACTATTACAACATTCGGCACACGTTAATACCTTACCTACTGCGAATTGCAATTAATGGAATACTCGCTCTCAGGCTCTAGCTTTTCTCTTTCTCTCTCTCTCTCCCATAATTCTCTTCACGTGCAAATGAGAAAGCGCATTTGTAAACGCAACCATCCGCAAGTACGCAAAAACATACCTTAAACGTTCTATACTCGTTCTCCCTCTCTCTATCTCTCTCTCTCTCTCTCTCGCTCTCGCTCACGCATTCAATGATTCAGGATAAGCTCGTAAACACACCGACACCTGCGCGCGAGCAGGCAAGATAGAGAATACAGCGGCAGCAGCAACAGCAGGAACCTTATTGAATAATAAATGGCCGGCGCTGAGCGACGGCTTACGCTTCAGCAGTATTTGCACAACAATATTTCCCCTGCCGCCGTTGCTGCTGCTGCTGTTACTACCTTTCTCTCTCTCGCTTACTCCTGTGTATTCCCTCTCGGCGTGCGCGCACGTAATATTCCGCGACGATTAACGAGCTGCTGCATCGGGTATTCTTTCGCACCCGTGTGTATATATATATATATATATATATATATATATATATATATATATATATATGCGTAACGTGCGCGACGCTACAGTCG
>JAWWEQ010014431.1:0-37000 GCA_035583055.1 Torymus tubicola | reverse complement strand
TAAAACATGTTTTTAAACATTTTTTGTTTCAAAATTTTTTTTCACCATTACAAAGCTTCCTCTTTGAGGAAGCAAAATATTTTAAGTAACAAATAAATTTTTAATCCATTTCAAGTTTTTATAATTTGTGGTACAACACCGCACGTTCACGTACGTTGGCGTATGTTTTCGTACGTTTTTGTACGAGATAATAAGATTATAACAATTATGTCAATCCTCGGTAGGTTACTATAAAATATTGTACAATACTTTACACTTGCATACGTGTTAGTACACTTGGGTATGTTTACGTACGTTTCGATACGTCTCGGTTCGTCTAAGTATGAAATTTTTTGAGATAAAAAATAGTTTTTTTATTACGTATACATTTCGGTACGTTTCTGTACGAGGCGGTATCTTTATGTACCCTGATTTACATTTCTGTACGGTTCGGTATGTTCCGGTATGTTCTGGTACAGAATATCCGAATCGTAATCAAAACGTACCGAAATGTATGGAAACTTATAATACTGTACTAGAATGCATGATAGACGTACGATTATTATTTCCATTCGGGTTACTGTTAATATTATCCTACATAAAATAAAAAATGTGCTACACACTTTTTCAAGCAGATTCAAACTCTTTTTTTAAATAGAAATTACGCTGCTTAAAATTCTCCATCTAGCATTGATCCTATGAATATGAATCGATTCGTCGGATTAAATAATCTGAATTCAGGAATTGCAGCAAACAATTTCATTAATTCTCCTGACATTCCAGAATTCACTGCTGACGACAAACTAATTATAAAAAATAATTATCTGTATTTTTTGAAAATTTTATGCATGCAAATTAAAAATAATTTAGATAATAATTACTTCAATGCACTTGAATACATATAGATCCCGCAAATACTCTTTGAGTTGCTTATCACGAAAATAATTCTAACTGTTTCGTAAATTTAACTGAGCAATTTCCCGGTGCTCTTGATAACAACAATGATCTAAAAAAAAAAAAAATAAAAAAAAAATAGTAATTTAAATATATGAATTGTACTAGAATTATAATTATTACAAATGCAAGTATATATTTTCGTAACGCGTATCACAGTTATTCATAATCTATAAATAAAAATACTATTTCTTAATTTTTTCAAAAAGAATCAACTTGATACACAAAAAAAATAACGTCATTATAATTTAATACAAAATAAAAATGTTATTAGAATCTTAAATTACAATGGAAGTATGATTATATGGATTATTTGAATTAAAAAAGGATTATTTATGCGTCAAACGTAAGTTCATTCGTCAAAGTTTTGAATTTTAATCATACTCGCGCGTCAGTTTCCGCTATACGTCGCCGGGGCGCCACAAGTCTACAGTCATGAACTGCGAGCGTACACTTTTGGAATTTGGATAAACCAACGTTGGAAGGCACAGCAAAAGCCGCGACCGTTCTTTTACCTCGCGTACGATCGAGCGTGGATGTCGCTGTGATAAATAAATTTCCATCGCAGGTAATCACCGAAATCAACAATTATACAGAAATTATTACTGTGTCAAATGGAGTACTAGACCCTTAAGTTCATTCCAGGGCCTTTATTTTTTGCAAATTTTATTTTTACTTGTGACATACGACTGTTCAAAAGTAAGGTTAAATCAGCGGTAAAAGTGGCAGTTCTCTAGTGTTTACAATGTGTTTTTATAAATATTTTAAAATGATTTGTTGTGATATACTACTTATGTAATAGCTTAATTTTTGATTATTTAGTCTGTCATTTATGAATTGTAAACTTTATTTACAAGTCAGTTGACAAGTGAGGTTATGTGGTGGACTATTTAAAAAATTTTACACTTAAGGATATTTTGCTAAGTCAATTCAGTATACTTATTTATATATGTAATTAATTGTTTCTATGTGTGTTTACACAGCCATGGTGCGCATGAATGTACTGAGTGATGCTCTCAAATCCATCAACAATGCTGAGAAGCGAGGAAAGAGGCAGGTGCTCCTCCGTCCTTGCTCCAAAGTAATTGTCAAATTTTTGACAGTAATGATGAAGCATGGTAAGTTCTGGTAGTTGTAACTACGTCTAGAAATTGATTATTTCATTAAAGACTCCGAAAACAATAATTTATGGAGAAAAAATAATCATAAGGAAGTCTAAGAATTAATATTATATAGTTTTACATACTACAACATTTTAAAGTACATTAAGTTTATTTCACTACATTAAGTGATAAATGAACTTTTATTTCTGTTAGATTTTTTTTATTAAAATAATCTTTATCTCTGATAATAAAACATTTAATAATTTGTTTAATATAATAAAATATTGTGGCATTTGACATATATATTGTCTGTAAAAAGTTATAGTTAAATGTACTATATTTTAATACAGATAATATTAAGTAAACAATCCTAAGTTTTAATTTTATTTTTGTTCAAACCTTTTGCCTGTTAATAAATGTTTTATATTGCTATAAACTAATGAAGTTATTTATTTATGCTAATATCGGTTTTGAATTATCTGAACATTCACTAAAGTTTTATTTGTTCTTTTATTACAGGTTACATTGGGGAATTTGAAATCGTTGATGACCATAGAAGTGGTAAGGTTGTTGTTAACCTTACTGGAAGGTTAAACAAATGTGGTGTTATTTCGCCAAGATTCGATGTCCCAATCAATGATATTGAAAAGTGGACCAACAACCTCCTTCCCAGTCGTCAGTTTGGGTAAGTTATTTGTAGATTACATGATTAATATTTTGAACTATTGATAGCTTTTTATTAAAAAAAATTTGTATTGTGCAACAAAAGTTTGTTAATCTTTTTGTACTATTTTAGATATGTTGTGCTCACCACGAGTGGTGGAATCATGGACCATGAAGAGGCCAGGAGGAAACACTTGGGAGGCAAAATTCTTGGATTCTTCTTTTAAGTTAATCTCTTGTATTAAAAAAGAAAAATCGTATTGACAGTTAAGATGTCTAATGCACCTTAAATAAATGCCAATACATCAAAATTGTTTTTTATTTATAAAGTCATTCATGTAGTTTTATTAGCATTAACTAATCTCCTTTTTTTTTAATGTTTACCATAATTTTATTGTTAAAAAGCTTTAAAACGTGTTTAGTGAAAAGACCAAAAGTATTTTTTCATGTGTACTTCAATATATCTAGTTTAAATATTCTATTATTGTTGAAAATTGATAAAATGATTTCTTTTATAGTATTAAAAAAGTTGGTATAAGATCTATTTAAAAATTGCTACATCAAAAATAGTTTTTATTAATATATTCAATTAATTAAACTACTCGGTTAGTAACAGTCAACTTCTTTTAATTTTTTTTTTTTTTTTTTTTTACATCGTTTCAAGTTCTTTTTGGTCTTATTTTGCGAAAATAAAATTGTATTTAATTGTCTATTCGTTCAAATTACACATATTATGACGAAATTTACGCGAAAAATCCACTAATTCCAGAAACTTTCTAACAAATTTAAAAAGATAAAAGTAAAGTACAGCAGCTTTTATTTACTTTTTGTTAAATTTAGAAATGTAGATCTTTTTGAAAATTCAAACCATTTTACGTTGAGCGTCAAAAAGGCATAACATATTCGTAAGTTGTTTAACTTTAAACGATTTGAACTTATCATGCGGCATTCTTTAAGTTCCTCTCGTGGGGCGTATACTGTTTTTCTCCACACGGCGCGTAAAGTGCGTACTGTACATCCTGCGGACGAAAAACAGCCTACGCATTTTACGCCCCTCGTAGAAAATAAGTATACGCACTATGGGATGAAGTAAAGAATGCCTCGGATCGCATGTTTGTCACCTTCGCCTTCGGCTCGGGTGCGATCACGATAAACATGCGATCTGAGGCATTCTTTATTTTATCCCATGGTGCGTATACTTTCATTATCCATTTTGATGACTACTTTAATGAGTGTTGCGTAGATCTCGTCCATACACATGCCTTATTTACGTTCGATAATGGAAAGAAGAATTCTTTAATTTAAATTCTAGAATTTAATTTATATTCTTAGAATTGTTTACATCTTTACGGTATTAATTATTTTGTGAAGATTTCTTGAAACAACTTGACGATAGATCAAAGTTTTATATCATAATTATTATTTTATATGACAATTTATGAGAAAACTAGCAAATATAAAATTAAAATATTTGAAAAATGAATCAAAGTATATACATATGTGAATGGGTTTAAAATGAAAAGAAAATAGAAAACGAACTTATTTACACATTTATTCAAGAGAAGAATTGTAAATTTTCGGTATTTATTAATTCTGTGGCTTCAATACATATCCATATAAGTCCGCTTTGCAAGTTTTATGTTGAAACTTAAATGTAAGATCCATATAAAGGAGATCGGGCGCGATACTATAAAACTCGAAAAACTATGAAGTTATGACGTTATGTCGGAAATTGTGAACTTATCTACTATATATCATCGCTCCATATAAAGACTAGCACAGTTCGCGCTTCTATGTAATTTTAGAACATTTATGAAAATCAAAGGGTATATAAGAATATTTCCATACAAAAAAGTTTGGATGTGTCTAATTAATATGTACATTCATTCGCCCATTGATTTAATAAGTAAAATTCGAAGTGGATAGTAAAAAAATGATTTATTTTAATAAATTAATTAATTTCACTTATCACTTTAAATCTTGTTTTAAAAAATCAATGGAAACAACATATACATGTTAAATAGACACATCCAAACTTTTTCTATGGAAATATTCTTATATACATATAAATTATAAGCGCGAAATGTGCTGGTCTTCTCCGGGAAGGCGCGAGATGTGCTAGTCTTCGCGAGGAGAAAGCGAAATGTTGGATTTGAAATGTGCTAGTCTTCGTACGGAACGGCGATATATAGTGCTATTCTCGTTTCTTTAGGTGCATATATTTTAATTTAATTATGAAACGGATTAATAAATTACAAAATTAGCAAATGTTAGTGAATTTTTATTACTTAATCAAGAATATTCCTATTTTCGTAGCATTTATATTAAGTATACGATCATTTGGCATACGGCTCATGTTAAATAACGTGGATTATGGTTTGTAATAATAATAGAAGTGGTAAATACTAGAATTTTAACAACTCTATAGAAATTGCATTTACTAATTATTATTCATATTTTATATAAAATGTTTATATTCAATTAGAATAGATAAAATATATATCAACTACATACAGTAAACTATAAAATGATATGGTCTTATCTTGTTATATGTATAGCGTACAAAATCTGAAAAAAAGACTTATGCGATCTGAGGTGTTCCCGATTTTCAAAAAAATGGACTTATCGTGGTTATGTCTCAAAGTAGGGATGGGTCGAGTAGTTCGAAAATTTCTTCTTAAGTTTTACAATAAACTTGATTATAGTGTAATAAATAAAAAAAATAATGTTACTAGCTTTCAAATGAAACAAAGTTATTAGATTAGCTTTATATGTAAACTTTGCAACGTAATATACTTTAAAATTTTATTTTCACTCGACATTCATTTGGTAATGCAAAACAGAAGAAATAAACAATTTTCGAACAACTTCAGGGTCGCACCCCTATCTTGGAGCCACAAAATTAAATTTATATTTTGTATAATATAGACTACTTGTCCCTTTTCCTATTTACATAAGCAAATTAAAACTTAACAGGAACTAGAAAAGATTAAAAAATAGTTCGGAGGTACATCTCTCGAATAATTTTGATTTGTTTTATAGATCATACAATAGAGAAAAACATTTCTGTCTAGCCAGTATTAAACTCCTGTAGATGTCGGCGAATATTCCGTAACAAACGAATTAAGATAAAAAAATACGACAGTCGAAATGTACGGCACAGTAATATAGCATATAGTTTTCTTCATAATTTTTGTATAGGCATTTTCCTCTCAGGACACTATAATTTACGATACATAGTAAAGATATGAATAAGCGTATCAATGTTTACATTTCCCAAACGTGCCTAATTGTAAGTACTATGTAAGTATACCATTATCTTACGTCTTACAACAATAAAATTACCGACTTGAACTTACTACATCGTCTCCCCGATAGATGTCGCGAGCATTCACTCCATCCAGCCATTCACTTCCCGACGTCGCGTTCGCGCAGCCGCACGACTTTTCTCATCGGCAACGGTTCGTCCATTCAAAGAACACAAAACACGCACGCACATACACACACATGCACATCCTGGCTACAGCACGCGAAGGTGGCAGTGTGGCGGAGGTATCGTGCCCATGCCCCCACCCCGCCGCTCAGCGCAACCGTAGGTAAGCCTCGCGGCTATTGGCTGAGCCGCGGCGGGCAGACTTGTATGTGTATACGAGCGGTGGCGGGCCGCGCGTACGATACGACTCGCGAGTGCTGCGCTGCATTCCACAGGCAGCTCGACGCGCGCCGCGCGAACGAACCGCCCGTTGCCCGTGATACCGCACGCGCCTATCCGAATATCCTCGCGCTTGCTTATTCGCGCGATAAGACTTGTTTTCGCGGAAGGACGTGAGGCCCTACTGCGGTAACGAGTGCAAATTCAGGTGATAAAAGTGTTACGGAAAAGTGAAGCTGGAACGTCGGGACAGGGTTGCCAGGTTGCTAGAGAGTGGACCAGGTGAGAGAGAGCGCGCTCGCTCGCCTTTCGCTTTACCTGCGCAGCAGCGCCGTACCTTTGTACGTAAGTACCTTCGCAGGTAAAGGCGACGTCGTTGGCCGAGCTCTCCTGGCCTCCTTTTCGCAGCCCAGCCGAATCGACGTCGACGTGGTGCGTGACCATCGTTATCAGTGAGCCGGAGCGAGATCGGCAGCAGGTGAACTGAAATCTCAGTGTACACGCCCCCGTGTTCTCCGTTTTCTTGTCGCACGGTTGATTGTTGGGCTGTAATCAGTGCGCGAGAGGCTGTTTAGATTCTCCTCACTCTATATACAAGTGCCAGTGTTTTACTATCGCGCGTAGACATATATGCGCCTGGTAGAAGGTTCAGCGTTTCCGCGGAGTTGCAACTGAAAGTGCAGGAAGATGCGCCGTCGTTGCCGCGAGCGCATACCTGGAGGCCCGACCTCGTCGATCGGAGGCTGCCCTATTGTTTGCAGCGCAACGTGAAATTCGACCGCGCTCGGCAAGAAATCGGCTCCTTTGGCTGTGGGGCTGCCTTTTCATACTCGAACGAACGAGGAGTAAAAACACGCCAGAAGAGAGTGCGAAGGAGAAGAAGGAGGAGGAAGTGTGTGTGGGTGTGTGAGTGCAAGGTGCGAAGATGGAGAAAGGACGAGGACTGTCGGGAGTGACCGGGACAAGTCGCGGGGCTTTCTTCCTGGCGTTTGTGTTCGCCGTTGTGGGAATTGTGTGCTGCCTCGTCGGATCTGCCTGTGCCACTGGTTAGTCTCACATTATTTTCAATCTTTTATCTTGTCCCTCGCATCTCAGGGAATTCTTTCAATTGAACGAACTACTTGTAAGCTAGATATTGTACAAATTGTTCGTATTTGATGGGCATTGAATTTTAATATAAAATGGAGCTTGTCAATATACTTGAAACATTTGAACAAGTTTCTTAACGGTAATCACATACATTCTTAAATTAAAATAAGAGCTCGAGGATAACTCCTCAGTCACGACAGGTCTAATTTTAGGGTGCAATACAATCAATCATCTCATTGCAGACAGAGCCCGGTAAATTCGGCAAAATTGGGCTCAATTAGCGCGAGCGAAATCGAAACCGGCAAGATGACGTAAGCCAGCTTCTTGCTATCGCTCTCAGTCCCTCTCCGAGGAAACAAGGGCCACACCGACAGTGAGAAATCGTTGCTAAATCATTTTTGATTTACCGCACAATTGATTTCCATGCCGCCGTCGACTCGTTTATCTCGCGCGTGCCCGGCCAGTCGATTCCCCTCTGAGCACGTCGCATAAGTATACATAGACAAAGAAACAGGAGCAGGCGGGAAAGTAAATAGACGCCCAGGGTAGGCACGAGAATATAGGGTGCATATACATATGAGCGACGGCGAAATTGCAATGACAATTGAACAGCAGACGTTCTCGAGTTTCGCGCGCGAATTAAAAGCGAATCGGCGCGCTAAATTCGAAAAGTGCCACTCGACGCGCGGAGTGGAGGAGACAAGTCGATGCCGCCTCTCGGCGATAAGTGACAGGCGAACGCATGCGGAGAGGCGACGAGTGCCGCCGACTCACTCTCTTCCATATAAATATATGATGCGCGCAGCTCATGCCGAGAGCGTGATTTTTATTTGTAGGATGGGAGACGGTTTTTGGCTTCCGCGAAGAAGCCGTTAAGAGAGATTCAAGATCGACGATTGAGTTGATTCGCTGAAACGGGGAAAGAAGTTATTTACATGGAGGAAAGGCTGTAGAAATGGAAAAATAAGAACTGCTGTAGCGTATCATTTATTTTCTTAGATTTTCTTTCTTCTCGGTAAAAAGTTGTGATTTAATAAAGCAGAGTAACATTAAAATCGAATTAACGCTAGGCAAGTTTCCGCTCTACGAGCTGAAATTATAGCGTTATCTTATTTGGTAACAAATTAGAAATTGAAATTCAGTGTATGAATTATTTACTTTCTTTTTTTATTACAGATTCGTACGAAAAGTTTTTACAATTACTAGTATATTTTCTGATACGTGTAATTAAACTACATGTTTATCTTAATTTTAAATTATTTGGAGTCGTTGCAAATACTAAGAAAAGAAAGTTTCTATTTAACACAGCATTTCTCATATTGTTTATATAAATTTTTTATGGATAAAATTAACGAAGGAAATTAAATTTCATAAAAAAATCAATACAATAGTAATACATTTAAAAATAATAAATTTAAATTATATTCTGATGAATGAACTGAAAATTGATTAATCCCTCGTTATTTATGGAACTATTATATTCTTAAAAAAGTGTTAATTCTTCATATATGTCGACCCTTGAGACCCTTGTCATAATTAAATCTTAGTTAAGCTGAAGATTGAAACTTTTCATTTAATAGCTTTAAGTCTAGTGGAGTTAATGATAGTTTTATGATAATAGATCAAAAATACATTTTTCACAAAGATCGTTAAAGGATGTATGAGTCACCTAACTTTTTATACAAGATTTTAAAGTATAGTTATATACTTTAATATCAAAAAGACTTGATAATTCACAATATATGCAATAACAATTTTTTATATTAAATTTTACTGTCATTGTCTATTGCAAGTCAGTATAGTATTTTTAATCATTATTTTTTTAAGTAAAAAAATTTAGTTCTGAAATGCTATCTTATTTCAATATAACGTATTTATCGTGTAACATTTAAACGAGTGAATTTTATTTATATACTTTCTATTTCGCGACTGACATCGCCGATATATGTAAATAATAATAAGCTTGAAAACTACGACTACTGACAGTAAAGTAAAGTAAAGATGCGAGAATAACAATAGGTCGTACAAATAAATGTACTTATCAAGAATATTTCCGTAAGTAAGTAGACTTAGTTACACAGTATAGCAGTCACGATGCAGGTCATAGAACTGTAAATTTATTCACCATTCACATGGCTCTGCCTCTCTTAGCCCTAACCTTAGGGTCCTAAAGTTGCACTCAGCCATTCTATTTTCCTCCAAAGTATATAGGTTTTAAGAAAAACGGAAGTAGACTGAAAAACTTGACACATTGTTCTCTCCCCTCTACTCGCTGCCATTCAAAAGTGAGGTGCTACAGTATAGTAAAGGTGACTATGTAGAGAGCACCCGTACAGTTCCCATAGCCAAGAATTGTACGGGCCAAGTCGACGAGTTCTCCCCACTTTCAGCGGAAAGACTAATAAATTTAATGAATCAATCGCCGCCGCGGCATATTTACACGTGGAATACACACACCGGCACACCCCGTTCCGATTAATTCTTTCCGGGCGCGTCTCCATGTCGTCGGCTAATACACGCACACACGTGCTCACACACGCTAATTGCACGCGAGTACGCGACAACGAGGACAATCGGGGTGGGGCATCGGACATCGATTAGAATGTTTGGCCGCGCTCAGCCTGCCAAGCACTTCGTCGAAATTGGATTTGCCTCTTTCTAACGCCAATCACATCAGTGCGATTCTCATTCTCCATCTCTCTTTCTCTTCGAGACGACGACGAATGCACGTCCGTGACTCCTAAGCATGTTAACTGCGTCCTAGCAGCGTATACATATTTCCACCACGGGGCTTCGGGCGCGATGCGTAGGAGGCGGCGATTAATTACGCTTAACGCGGAGAATTGCGTGAACGAAGTTAAATCGCGCTCGGTAACACTTAACCGCGCGCGCACTGATTATTATTAAAAGTTAAATGGGGACACGTGCTAGCAGCCAGCAGTGCATCCCTCTTGTTTCGTTATTATTACTGCATATACGCGTGCCACGGCGGACAGTGCGAAATCTCACTGTTATTTGTGCACGTGATGCGCGCAGCGGTCTTTTCGAACATGCGCGTACACTCGACCCCCCTTAGCGTGTGCCGTTGAAATTGCAGTTTGCTTTGCATATATATAGGGGACGACCGGGCGACACACCGGCCGATGATGATGATGATGATGATGCGTTCGAGTGCGCACGGTAAGTGCACTACACAGCGCCTATGGTCAATCGAATGTCGATTACTACGGGGCGGCGTTTATTCCGTTTTGCATCTACAGGGCGCAATTCACTTTGTGATCCTATCGGCGGGGGCTTTCAATTTCGAATAAACCTTAACTGAATCGTGCGCTGTGTATAGTGTCTGCTCGTTAAATTTATTGGACAGTTTTGTGACTGTTGTAACGGTACAGTTCAGGCGTAAACGTATAGTGGGCGTTTAGTAATTTTTTCACTTTGATTTTTAGTGTCGATACTCGAAGTAACAGTATTGGTTGGAATACCAACGGTTATTTAACAATTATTAGAATCAATAAAAATTAACAATGTGATTTTATGTAAGAAATAAACAGTTCTACACATAGTATTTCGTAGTTAAGCAAAAAAGCTACGACAACAATTTTAAGCGTTTCTGGTTAAGTTTTAATGATTTTCGCGCTTACCACAACAATAATATTATAGAAAATATTTTTGTTTTCATGATTTGTTAATAAACGTAACGGCGTATGAGCGAGCGGAAATGATAAACTACTTTTAACGACAGTAATGTTTTTATGGGTTTTATATCAAACGATACAATCATTCCACATAAACTATCACTGTGATAAAAATATGTTCTTTTTACGAGCGATAAAGATTCCGGCCTTATATATCAATTATTTTTTTTCTCGTGTGTAGTAAACACGTTATAAGTCAACAAAAATCAGTCCACATAACATTTCGACAAACTTTTTAATAACTCATATTTTACTAGATCTACAGTCTCTCGACAAATTATTGCCGTTCCCATGATTTCTGACACTTGACGAGCGCATAATAAAATGTACCCACCCGCGTTTGCTCTCTCTTACATCGCGCCAATCATCCGGACGTTTTTCTTTCCCCCATGTGCAGAGGAAAAAAGCTCGTCATTGTCACGTCCGTTCCGCCGATGGTTCCGCACCGGCACGACACACATGCTCATTCACAGATTAATATAATGGAGGGGCAAGAGAGAATGGCGAGGATCGAGCAGCGGCTCGGCTCCGAAAAACTCGCAGAGTTCAGCGTAACGGCGAAACAGAGAAAAACGCGCAACATACTACTCTTTTTTCTTCTCTCACTCGCGCGCGGCTCCTTCCTCAATGGACAAAGAGGTCACGTGCTCTCTCGGGAGGTATGGGTAACACGCTGTCGGCACATTACGTGCGCGGGCGAGTAAACTTTTATACGGTTCCCCGCGCGTCGTCGTGAAAGGCCTTTTTATTTTCCGATCGACGGGCGTACTTCGATAACACAGAGAGAAGACGCGCGTCGCTGATGCCGTAACACGTGTAAGTGCAACGATGATCGTTGTTAATACCCGATTCCGAATCCGCTGCGCGATCGTGCACACACACACACGGATCTCGGTTGAATTAGAATGTACGTTATATGAGGTCGGGTTGATTTTCATGCGTGCGCGGTTCCGCTGACTGCCGGCTTTATTTTCGTGTGGCCTGGATTCGGGAGAATTCAATGTTGCTTTGTATACATAGTGGACGATGCGATAACGATGCGATACGCGCTTGCATTACAAAACGTTCATTGATCGTCTCGATGAAAAGTATATTGCACACGGATGTTTGTAAGTTTCTGTATATAATTTATACGTTTATTATATAGTTGTTTATGTATAGGCTCTTTAGTTTCCATTTCAAACAGAAAGATATGAGTGTTAGGTCGATATATAGTTTATCTTATTGCCGCTGCGTGTTCATATATATATATTTTTTTTTACGTGAACTATTTTTCTCAGTCAAGCACATATAGATACTTATAGACAGCTTTTCATATGTAGGAACGGTCGTTTTTCTCCAGAGTGAATTGTTACTCAACACGTAAGAATGCTAAGTATCCTTTCATTCATCGATATCGAGAGATAATTCTCATATAAGAGACTGACTCACATTGAGTACCGAAGGGTTGACTAAGATAGATCGTATTTTTCGACTATAATATTTTACTGTCCCAAATCTTGCGGTTTTTGTCGAGTCATGTTTTGTATATACAAATAATCTTATTAAAAAAGACCGCGACAACGTCTTGTTGCTCCTTTTCTTTATTGTTTTTAAATTATTTAAAGAGGCCGAAAATTCTTTCTATTGTTAGAAAAAAAATTGGCATTATGTAAGAAGCACCGGGCGTTATTACGTTATGATATGATGATACGTTCAATGTAAGTCGTAAAATTCCAGCTGACCTTTTCACTCTGGCACATTGGATATTAAGTGGCATTTCATGCGTACTTAAGGCATACATTGCCATGTCATTGATACACATGTGGGCAGATTATAATACATGTAGATATACTTTGTGTTACTCTATAGCTTTACTATAGTAACTAGTCAAATGTTTATATTCATTATTTAATAAAATTTGTTTGTCAATATTATTATCAATTAAAAGTATTAAAGTTTTTTACTACGTAATTTCAAATAGAAAATAAATCATATCATTAAATAAATATATAACATAAATTTGGTAATGATTTGCATTTGGAAAATGCGGTAGTTTTTTTATTAATTTCGTAACAGAATGGACTTTCTAATGTCTAACTCCATATATAATGTCTAACTCCATATGGTGTAATTACATTTTCAAGTTCACTTTCTACCTAATCATTTTCTTTTCAACACTTCTACGGTTTACGATGCAAAACGGTATACTTGTAAACTTCTTTTTTCAACAAGTCATAAAACCATTCAACCATCGTAAGAATCGTCAGAAAAAAAATCCTCAAAAATATGAGTTTAGAAGTTACGGAATGTTTGCTACCCCAATGTTGCCACTCGACCAAGCACAAAGTGCACGAGCGAAAACCATCCGACGAGACATCGGCTTCAAAACAATCCAGATACGCAATCTCACCCGCCTGACGATCCTGACATTGAAAACTCTCCCTTGGCCCGAGCGCACGTATATAGAAACAGGGAGCATCGTGCGAAGAAGTAAAGCAGAAGAAGAGGCTGTACACAAGGTATACCATATATATGTATATACCTATATCTCGGCGTCTGGAAATCGTCTCCGCGTGTCTACATCACACAAAGAGAAAGAAAGAGAGAGAGAGAGAGCAAGAGGTTGTTCGTCTCCCTACTCTCTCGCATTATACAACGCGAGCACGTATATATTTTAAGCTCTCGGTGAGAACGCGCCGGTGGCGTTGCACACAATAACAACAGATGGCCGCGCACGGTGGAGACGCGAGGAGAGGAGGAGAAGGGCGAAGGTTCGGCTCTCTAGAAGCCAAAAGGTATACATACATATAGGACTGTACAGTAATAGTAGTAGTGTATATATATACACACACCAGGTGCGCCGGAGCGTAGGTGTATAGATGTATATATGTGGCTGCGCGTGCACAAGTGTGCGTGAGCGAGCGGGGAGAAAGGTGTCTATTTACCGACGTCAGCTCGAAGCAGGTTACAATGGGAGCGAAGGAGGGGGAGAACAGGGCAGCGTTTTTTTTTCGTCGAGACCCTCGGGATGCGTTTCGTTGCGACGTGGCGCGTTGTTCGATGCACCGGCGTCCCTATGTATGTATATATGCGTTCGATCATCGACTCTGATGGAGTCTTACCCGTATGGACAAACCGATGTATTGTTGAGTGTCGGGGGCAGCTATGGAGATAAATGAAGTGTTTAGGGGCTGGCCGAGGGGGGATTACCGCTTTTACAATCAAACAGAGAACATACTCAATTTTTCATTTTATTACAGCTTTATGAAATTCGATTACGTGGCGTTTCAGATCCTACGCACGAATGTCAAAAGTACTATTACATTTTCTTCCTGTTATCGACATATCTTCTTTTTTTTTTTGTTAGTTTTCAAATACGTAAAAAACCTATAGTGGGTATTTATTGCAAACATTGTCTTTGGTCTATTTCACAAAGAACTGTGCTCTCACTCTTCTCATTATCTTTTTTGTTCGCTGTAGCAATTGTTACTTCCACTATCTGTAAATACCCATCTACGACAAGTCGCTTCGTTCATAAGTCTTTAAAATCTTCGGGAAAAAGCAGCAACGACGCTCCTATATTACCCTGCAAACGAGGTCTCGCAACCCAGTCCCCTTTCCACGCTACGACTCGCAGGAATTACGTCGCATTTTCAGACCTTTACCTGCGGTCTCTCAGCGCTATTACACCAGTCACCCGCTAGTTGACTCCAATGTCTCGAGAGAGAGAAAGAGAGGAAAGCGATGCTAGTACTACTATACTGCTGCTGCGCGCGCGCTGGCCCGTGGCGTCGGTCGTGAGCGCCTTCGAGCAGTATGTCTCCGCGTCTCGCTCCGCGTCTGCAACAGCAGCAGTAGCAACAGCAAGCACCGATTCTCGAACGGATGTTTTTTTCTCGTGTCTCTCGGAGAAAAAACGGAAACAGGCGCGCGTATATAGCTACTGATCAGCTGCAGAGCTTAGCTTGCTACTTGGTTGTTGTTTCGGAGCCGCAGGGAGGATGTAACACAATAGAATCGAGGGATTTTTTTCTTTTAACTGGCATCGTAGAGAAAAGGGAGAGTTGCACTGCTGGCATTGCCTTGCGCGGTTCTTGATTGCAGGTGAATCCAGGTCGGAGGAAATGATTAGAGGCGATTGTTCAGCTCTGAATTTCGATGATTCATTCGCTTTGGCAACGTTCAAAAGTCCGGGAGAAATTTTTAACACACAAACAAATAATTTCACCTAAAGTAGTCTATGTCAGTGTACTGTTATGCATTTACAGGTTCACTAACTAATAATCTCAATTTTCCTAATCGTCAATTTGTTTCTTAAGAATGGATTTCCCAGGAAACCGCTGTTGTTTCAGTATTATATTGAATTCCGAACAATAATTAGCAACAAATTTTTTCCTATTTGCTGCTTCGAGCTAGTTTATAGTAAAATATAGACTAGTCATTTTGACTTAAACTGCTCGACCTCTAACGTATCAATTATTATACAAGGCTTAATTTTTCTTAGGAGCTATTATGTTACTGAATCACGGCTATTACATGCCCCACGTGCGATAAATAAAAAGCAACGACTCACTATTATACAAATTATTTAACAACTTCCAAACTAGCTCGCAGATATTCCCATTATACCTTTGCTCTTTAAAAAAATCCATTTTCCTCCCTCATCTGTACACTTATATTATCAATATTATACACATCACCTAAATGGACGCGCAACTAACGTTAAAAAACAAGCCCTCGGACGTCTTAGCACCTAAGTAACCTTCCTTATGCGTACACGCACGTGCAAAAAACACCGCAGCTCAAAGTATTAGCCACGAGGTAATAACGAGCGACTGCGTGTCTCGCCGCTAACCAAAGGTCGAGGCTCACATCCAGAGCGTATAGACTTCGCCCGAGGCCTTTCTTGGTCCAGCCGCCGACGCCACTGCTGCAGCACTTGAGCACGCGACTCCGCGGGTACACTTACGCGCACGCGTGTCTTATCCGGCGCAGCAGCAGCAGCAGCACAAGACGACCGGATGCGCGAGCACGGCCCTTTCCCTTTTTCCCTCGAGCGTAATTTCCCGTGTGCGCCTCGTTTTCTTTCTCTCCTCCTGGAGCACACGAGTATAGACCGTCGACCATACTACTGCATCACATTCTTTTACGCCTCATCGACTCTGTACATATGATGGTATGCCTGGCTGCTGCTGATGCGGTGCCAGTCGGCCATTATAGACGCGATTTTCCTCCTCGCGATCTGTTCATCACACGCGGGGAGAGGGAGTTAAATGCGCGCTGCAGCAAGAGCAGATAGGTAGGATATGTAAGATATGCGTGCGTATATATATACACACAAGCCGCGTGCCGATGTCTATAATCACCGGGAGTAGTTGCGCGCAGGTACATTCAAGGACTCGAGAGCAACTTATATAGACGGGAGAGGCTGTAGCTAGTGGAGAGAGGATTTATTCAATTGCACTCGTGCTCCGATTTATTTTCAGCCGATTGCAGCTGGGATTTTACTGTCCCCCGCGACTCGCTGCGTGGTACAAGATTGTTGTGTGCTTTTAGACGCTCGACGATGAAGGATTGCCGAGGACTGGTTATGAATGAAAGTCGTTACGCTGGTGCGTCTCTGCGCTAAGTCAATAAAACGTGTATGAATGGGCTCCCTTCATGGAAGTGCACTTTCGTGCCGCCCGATATGTATATAAGCTTATTCAGAGGTGGGAGGTTACAGGCTAGATGTTTGAATGCTATGTTTTGTGCGTTCCTTGACAAACTCGTGAATTTCGGAAATTATTCAAACCGTATATGGCTACTTTATGACATAACAAAAATACACAGAGCTATGGTTCTTTCGGTTGCTCCACTCTACCTTATACGAGGCAAAAACAGATTACAACGTACAAAAGCAAAGCCTCCGTGACGACGCGGCGCACGCAATTTCACTTGGCAATCTTCCTCTATTCAATATATTGTACATAAATAATGGAACTCGTGTGCAGCCTCGTGTGTAATGACGCGGCCGCACGTAATCCGCAGGTGATGTCATTCGCGTTCTTGTACATCTAGCTTCAAGCAGACTAAATTGAACATCACCTCTCACTTTTCTGTGTAGAGTGCATGTACATATATATACAACATGTAACTACTCTCATGCACAATGATGAGTCGATCGAGCGATTTAAAGCAACGCGTCCATAACCGGGTTTAGCAAAAGAACAGCGTGGATATAAAAGCGTGCATAACGACCGGGGATTGTTGGCGTTAATTGAGTTGCATATATATATACACACACATACCGTGCTGCAGAAAACACGGCGCTGACCTTGCGCAAACGGTAGCTCGTCGACGCGCGCGAAATTCTCTCCCAAGGGTTTGTGGCGTCGTCCTTGGTCAGTAGCCAGCGTAATCTCTCTTTCGCTGTTTCTTCCAATCATTAATCCCACGTGCAATGTGTGCGTGTACATATATACACATACACCTTACCTGTGATAATTAACGGTCTCTTTCTCGATTGGGCTTTTTTCAGCCCGTCCATCGGCCGTCGCCACATACCATCATAGAGAAGGGATAATGTCGGCTTTCCGGCCATTGTGCTCAAGCGATTTTTCGCGATTCTTCGCAAGTCATCGCGCGCTCAGTGCTAATCTATGACCCCCTCCTCCCTTTCCTCTCCGTCAGTCTAACTTTTATTTTCTCCTCTTATCGGTCGTTCTGTTCTCGCGCCTGGGAACGTGATCGTCTCCCTACACTGTTAGAGCTATAAGTGTGAGAGAGAAACAGCGCTCTAGACAGCCGGAGACTAATGTTTCGGAAGAGTTTTATCGCGCAAGATCGACGCGCGAGAGGCCCGCGCAGTTGCACTCTGGGACTGAAACTTTGTCGTGACGATACAGAATATTACAATGAGTATATAGAGAATACTTTGGAGAATGTTTGTGCGCTGTAGCTACTGTATAATTAAAACGAACGCTTATCGATTTTAATGAACTATATACAAAGACTAATTAGCAAAAAACATGAACGGAATGAACAATCTATTTATGTATTCAAAATATTTTAAGAAATCAAATTTCTATAAAGTAGTTCCTTAGGACATCCGCTTAAAAAAATGAATCGTCGATGCATAGCAGGGTTGTGATTCAATCGAGGAATATAAGAGATATCCAAAAGGTCCGGTCCAGCTCGGAGGCATTCTTAGAGTCCATCGTCATCTCTGTTGAGCCATAAACCGATTCCCGTAACCGCAGGACTTTCCTTTCTTGCTGCAGTCGCCTTATCCTGTCAGCCGTGATTCACCTCGTTGCTCAGCAAAAAACGCGCCTAAAACACACTGGAATAACGATTATTGCCTTTGTCAACATTCGAGTAGTATATCTTCTGACTCGTCGTTTCTTACATAAAAATGTATTATTTTAGGAACATTAATTGCTATGGCGACGGATATAATTGGATAATTTTCATGCCGACGTAATAATAATCATCAGAACTAACCGGTGACACTTCGTGGGACAGTTCCCCATGGTTCCATTGTCGTCCTAAGACAAATAGCAAAATAGCCTAATTCAGCAGTCGTGTTTGTTTCGAAGACGAGAAAAAAAGCCACTTTTTGGGCACAGTTCGTCTACATAGAATCGTCTAGTTTTAGGCCCTCTCCGGAGGACGCGCTCTTAACTCAACAGCGGCTGGCTGGCGAACGGCCTCGAGGAATCTCGGTGCCACTCGCGTACGTGTATATCGGCAGCGCGCGGATACTCCGTGCTGTGTGGCGGTAAGGCAGGGGCCACTGACCGCCCCCGGCAAGGCCTGTTCTCTCTCTCTCTGCTTCTGCCTACTCCCTCTCCCTTCCATTCTCTCTCTCACTCTCGCGCTCGCGTAGCCGACCTTCTTTCTCTCTTCCCCCCCCGCGCGCGACTTCTTCGTCGCCGTGGCTTGACTTCTTCGGCTGCTGCTGGGCTGCGTGCTCGTGTGTACACCTTTATCCTCGCACGAGAGCGCTAAGACGCATAAAAAGCGTATTTTATCGCGTGAGCGTCTCACGCGCGTATATACACTCAACGGAGACACACTCGCAGCTCCTCTGTCTCCCTCTCCCTTCTCTTCGCGCTTTTTAGTTTCCACTGCACGCTTGCATACGCTATGAGCGAGAGGAGGTGCTGCTATAGGTATATAGGTGTAGGTATAAGTAGTGGCTGCGGCTACACGGCTCTTGCTGGACGCAACCGCATTGCCGGTGAGGCGCTTGCTTGCTGCTGGCTGGAATCGTTCTTTATACAAGCACTTACCAGAAATGTTTCTGTTTGCGTGCTTTTGAACCTATGAGATCTTCAAAATCTTGTGTGTTAGTAGAGTTATCTTATAAATTTAAATTAATTTGATTTTATAAAAATCGCGGTTTTAAAATAGGGGGTGTATTGTTTTATAACAAGTATTTTAATAAGCTGCTTGCAATGTTACGGGTGCAATATTATTCTGAAGCGTATTATAAGGTTATATTTTAAGACGAAACTGAAAGCTTCGGAGAAGTACTTGGACGTTTTTAATGAACTTTACAATAGTCGACTTATTAATCCTAACACGCGAAGTCTAAATATATAAAACCATTATTGTCGGCTTTCCTTGTCGCTTGCCAGTTCCATGTTCACTTTCCTAGTACAATGGATTCGCCGAACCATGGTATATATTTATAGACACGGATCAATTAACCGCTCGCATATATAATTCAATGAAAATTCGACAAATTTCTCATTAATCATTGGCGATTTTCTTACTAATCGTGTAAACACTCGAGGGCTGCCAGGCCGTCGATCAAACTCCAAAGTATACATGCAGCCATGAGCTCTGGAGCGAGACGGCGAAACAACAAGCGCGTTGGGATGTGTATATACATATATATATACTCTATATTGCCTTGACTATAGATCGTCTTGGCTGCTCGCCAGCCGGGCCATCAATGAAGTTTAGACTGGCTATTAGCGGGCAGGCACTTTTACAGTCTGCAGAATTTCACGAACGTGCCGTTGCCGCAATTTATATCGCGAATGCATCCACCTTCCGTCGCGCGCTGGATAAAAAAAAACAGCTACTCGATCGCGGAAAAGGTTCGCTGAACTGCAATAGGTCAGAATGAACGAGTGACCTCGCGGCTGAATTCACGTGCTGCTGGCGCTTGTTTTCATTGCTGTCGTTCGATTGAATTATTTCAATTGGTTCCTGTTTATATATATGTCGAAGAAAATTACTACATACTAGGTTGTTGGCTAATTTTCTCAAAATACCGGTACTCATGTTCAGGATGGCGAGATAATTAAAAAGTAGTTGCGAGTTTTTAACGACTTTCTATTTGAAGTACTTTTTTTTATTTGATTATATTTTTTTTAACAATAGTTGAATACAATCAATTATTTTGTCGCGTATTATAGATTGCCGTAATAAATTTTACTTTTTTCATCTTTAGCTAATGGTTAAAAAATAATAGCAAAATCTTTATCTATCGTTTTACTATACGATATATCGTTTGGAATTTACCTGTAGTTCATACACAAAACACCTAATAATGCTTAAAGCGGTAATCGCTCAGAAAAGCCCACGTCCGATTTCATCTACGCATACATATTCAGAGGATCATCGAGGCGCGCAAGTTGAGCATGAAATAGATTCTTTACAAAGTTGACCCCTTCGCCTGGTAATGTACGCGGGCTGTGCTCTTTTATTACGAACACCACCACTACTGTCATCATCATCGATATACAACGACTCGTGCGCTCGGTTGCCTCTCGCTCGCGTGTGTAATCGCGATGACACAGTTTATTATTTCCGACGCGACGATCGCACTGCACCTGATGCGCGCCCTCGTATAATATAGTCCTTTCCGAGTTCTTCATTTGAATTTCAATGTCGGTGCGCGCATGTGTAGAGAAAGAGAGAAAGAGAGAGAGAGAAAAAAAGAGAGGAATGATCATCTCTTGGCTTAGTATGTATATGCGTTACGAGCTGTCTATGTCAGACTGAGACACGCACGCAGCAGAGCGAACGGCTTCGTGTATATATGGCGTTATATATAATACCTTGTAACGCGTTTGCACGCGTCGTCTTTATTATACGTTCGTTGCTTAATGTACTGGATCGATCTGTACCTACAGGGAATGTTCGTGACGCTGTACGTTTTGTATATTGTAATGTAGGTGTATAAATTTCGTTGTTTCACGTGTACGGTATTACGAAATGATGATAATTTTTATTAATTACTATATAATAATAGCATGTTTCACTATTAAGTTAGATAATTTGCCGTGATTGCGCAATCCTCATACGTACATTCAACAGCATCTTTTTTCTTTTTCCAACATTGGATCTAACAATTAAAGAACGAGTCTTCATATCAGTATTGTGAGTAAATCTAAAGGCGTATAGATTTAACGGTCGCATTCTTGTACCTTATAACCTCGCGCCTCTAATTGCTATAGTTAAAAAAGTTCTTTTCAACCTTTCGACGTTCAAAACATTACGTTTATACAGTCAGAAGATAAAAAGCGAGCTCGTCAACGGAGCTGCGCTGCCACGTATAAGTTTTTAGTGACGCTTTACGTGAAAAACCCACAGAAGAAGAAGCCTTCGAATAGATCGTCAATTTTTACGTTAACTGTATATACATAAGCTGCGGCATCAGCGCTTTTTTGTTCGTCAAAGTAAAGCCGCAACGTTTGCCTGCTCTTCGCGCGCGCCGACCGTTATAAGCCAAGCCGTTCGAGAATCGGTCCCCTAAGTAATGCGAATCAGCGAACAAAAAGGCACTTGCCCAAGCCCAGCCGAAAAAACAATGGACAATCGTCAGTGGCATATTATCGTCATTAAAATACTGTGCTTCACTAAGCCTATAATTTGCAAACTACGCGTCTTTACGATTCGATAAATCGCTGCCACTGATGTAGCAAGCCACATTTGGCCATTGTTGTTAATGAGGCGTAAACAGATACATTTGTTCTAGAGAATCTCGATTTCTTAATGACTATATATGTACAAGTATATTAATTGCCCGTTATATTCGCATCTGTAAACTCAAAATGATTCTCATACTATGAAGTTGTTATTTGTTAAAGTAGAATTTATTAAAAAAAACCTAATTAAAGGTTTTAATTCATATTCTTATCGAGAATTTATAGGGTGCCGGGATTCATTAAGTACGTGGCATGCCCTTTTCGCCATAAAACACTCTACTATATACCGCAATTAATTATAACTTGAATTATATTTGAATGCATAACATCGTATAATAAAGCCTGTATAGTAATATGATTTACGCTGCTTAGATAAAGATAATTAACTATTTTTCAAGCTCAGTTTTGTTAAAAATATTGTCTTGCAAGTATATAGATTAAAAAAAACACCTACTTAAACTCTTTAAAAACCATTATAAATTCCCTCTAAAATCACATGATCAACTTGTAGAGTTGAAATTTGCGTCTCAACGCTGTAAGAGATGAGACAAGAAGCAAAGGTCTCTACTGCAACTCCGACCGAAACCCACATCGTTACTTAACTAAGTACGCTCTTAGCGCATAATAAATGCGCGAAGCGCGAGAATAAGTTAAAGAGTACACGTATATACATACGCGCGCGTGTGTTCGACACATAAGTCTAGACTCGCAAAAGAGTATTATACCGGCTCGCGCAGGTAGAGAGAAAGAGTATCACTTAGCGTTACACTACCGAGCCGGCTTTCTTTCTCGAGAGGGGTAAGCGTATAAGAGAGAGAGTGAGACATTTGCGCTAGGTGTTCTTCTAGGCTTCTTTGAGCCTCGAAAATGACCCCCCGCGGGAGGAGAGCTCTCGCGTCGCTGCATCATCGCACCAACGCTGCGCGCCTCGTTTATAGCGAGCGGGGGAGGAGTTTTGAATGAAGCGCGCACTCGACTATTCATGCGCTATCCGCGTGAAAAAGCAAAGCTGTACACATATATATAGTTATATGCGATACATAACGAGGAAAGAGCTCCACTTGCGGTCCTCATCATCGTCAGGGGTGGCTAATGAAGCCCGTACAGAGCGCACGGTTTTTCTCGATCGTTCGTTATACTTATTTACCTATACCTTGCGACCTGCTAAGTTTAGATCGCGCGTGGAACAGGGTTTTTACGCGCGCTTTCCCAGTAACTATATAGTGTCTATAGACATCATGGCTTGGCATTATTCGCTGCGGAGTTTAAGTAAGCGGTGTTCCGTTCCATTCGATCGCGAGCTAACGCGAGAGAGCCGTTTCCTCTCTCTATACACGCGCATGCACGTTCGCTAGCTTGTAGGAGTATGTATGGAGGCTTTTAATTGGCTCCTGTACGTTTTACTCAAATGAGCGCGCTTTTACTTTCCAGCTGCGGACGATGTTATCGCCTTTTTCGTGCGGTACTGCACACGCGGGTTAAAAATAATTCGTATACCTAAGGAGAAGTTGGTTGAACCTTTCGCCGCTATCTGTGAAAGTATTATTTTGGTACTTTTTCTTCGTTTCCTGGTACAATAGCGTTTCATCCAAGAGTATAATTGCTAGTCAACATTTATTTGTGATTATTATTTAATTATTATAAAATTATGGCGATGTTATAATCCGTTTGAAAATCTTCATTTATTACTCGCTTCTGTAAGCAGTACTTATTAATTTTATACGCCACTTTCCCTTGCACTAGAATTATGTAGTTTTAACGAGTTGCAAACAGTTTTGCTGAGTAAGTTAAATGACCGTTAATATCTCAGGTATAGTTCCAATTAAGTCGACATTGACACGCTTAAGCAAACTTGTAATTCTGAAAATTTAGTGATGCTCTTTATTTTTTTTCAACGTATTTATTTTAAAATTATCGTGTAAACGAGCTCGCTTTCCACAAGCACGAATAAAATACAGTTACACGCGCTAATTTGATTACGCAAATACAAATTGCCTATTTAATTTAATCAACATAAACTGAAGATTATTTCGAAAACATTAAACATTAACAAAGATTATATATAAACAGCATAATTTATTTTGCAAAAAAAAAAATAAATTTTACCGTGTTTTTTTAACAATTTCCGTACGTTACCACGAGAACACTGCACACAGAGTGACATCTTAATCACTCCATTCTCTTACCGCCTCTCATTACGAATGAATGTCAAGCATTCCTCAGCCGAGCAAACTGGAGAAAGCCGGAGTATCCGTATAATACACGTATATATACCTATATCCACCCGTCCCGTGTTCCCGCGCTGCCTCGCCTCTTCTCCAAGCAGCGGCTGCACACAGATCGACGCCTCGTTCGTGCCTCGCGACAATAAAGCCGAAAAGTGCGGCACTCGGGAAAAAGTTGGCAGTAGCGCCGACGACGAATTTATGAATATACTATGCGTATATATGATCTGCATGGCACGAAGGGCCCTTGAACACTCGATTTTCCGGCGACGCCCTGACGCGTGCGTCTCTTTCTCTCTGTTTTATTACGTATAAGACGTATAACGTCTCTCTCTCTCTCTCTCTCTCTCTCTCTCTCTCTCTCTCTCTCTCTTTGCGGTGCGCAGGATACGTCGGTTTTTCTCCGCGCGTGTGCGGCTCCGTCAGTGTACATATATGTGTGTGACTTTCCTCGCGTGAGGAAAAAAGACGCCGCGAGAAATCCGAGACGGCAGCAGCGGCGGGCGCGTCTGCAAGGGACAGCCCGGTGCCGGCCCCGCGTTTCCTCTTTCTTGACAGATCGAGTGTACTTGGGAAGGAGGAGAAAAGAGGGACCCTGGAGCTACTTGCTGCCTCTTTCTTAACGTAATTCTGCAATTTCTCGAGACTAGAGGAGGAGATTATATAAATGGTTGGAAACGCGCGAATGCGTGTGTTTCTGCCGGAAGGGTTTCGTTACACGCGGTGTTGACTAAGCGCTACCTTATCGTTGTTGATTTTTATATACGCGTATCTGATAAACTTTTGCACAGCAAATACAAAAGTATCTTATCTTTCACGTATGTAGATTCCTCCGTGAATTTTCGTTTATCTATTTAATTTGAAAATGTCTTTTTTGTTTGTATATTACTAGATAAAAATTGTTTAAGTAGAGCGGAAAAAGTTTTCTCGTCAAAAATGACTTGGTTATCGGGGTACAAATGAAGGTAATGAATGATCTAGATTCAGGAAACGTACAGTTACTCTTACTGCGGTTTAATAATTATCGTCGTACTTTTTGTGCTTCACGAGACGGCTGTGATTTTCTCAGTAATTGTCATGAGAACATTTTTTTTTCCCTACGAGTTTTGTACGTAGAACATTTTTAAAGTGTCTGTAGAATATGGACTTCTATTTTTTTATATCCTATAGAATCATATTCCATTAATGATTACAAATTATTTTATACGTTGTTATTACAATGAACATTTGTAAATGTAAATTCTGATTCTGGCAAAAAAATAATATTTTAAGATGCAAAAACATCGACTTCAGTATAACACAAATTCTCTGACATAATAAAACGCCCCACAACTTCTGCGCAATATTCATGAGCCACTGTAGCTGAAAGAGCCTATATACGAGTCGTAGCATCGGACAATATATACTAAATCCGCGTGCTTCCCGAATTTCGCGCGCGGTCATGCGAAAAACGAAGGGCCTGGAAATCGTGGCCGACTAAACGCGCAATTGAGGCAATAAAGCGCCTCATGAATAAGATATCTCTCTACTCTCCCCTCACCTCCCCGCTCGTTCTCTTCCGAAAACTAAGTCTGTGGGCGCAACATACGCGCGCAGGCATGTAACAACGATAAGTAACCGCCGGCTCAACTCTACACGAGCACATGGCCTGCACCCTCGCGCCAATAAGCAGAGAAAGAGAGAGAGAGTCCAGATTTAGCAGCACGGAGAACAAAACGACGAATTACAAATTGCGGCTCGTCTGTGTGTTTAAAGCTTTCTCTTGCTCGAGTGGTCTGCCTCCGCCGACGCCGCCGCGTATAATGTACACTAGATAGGCCATTGATCCTGCGGCGATTGAATCGTTTTAGGGAGCGCAATTTCATGCTCATTATTCCTGACCTCGATCGTACTTGTACTTTCGCCCGTATGTGTTATATATACATGTAGTACGTGAGCTGCTGCTGCTGTACACACCCCAGAGGTTTACTCTGAGCCGCGCGCATAATGCGATGGGTTACGCCCCTGATCTCCGGGCCCGATGTGCCCGCGAGTTACAAGCAGCTACGGGTGTGCGCACCTACCCTTGCTGTACATATCTGCGACGTGCGTGCTCTTTACTTTTATATATATACCCCCCAAGCCTCGGGAGGCCAGCTATGGCATACTTCACCCAGCGAGTACTATGTGTGTGCCCCATGTGTACCCACCCCTCTTCTTTTTTGCTTTATTTTACAATTTCAAACGTGAAATTACACGCGCCCTGTCAAAGACCTAGCAAGTTACTTATATACGGTGGCATTATTTTTGCCTGATTTGAATTTCAGATTTTCTTGCAAGACAGTGATTTATGGTTATATTATTTTTTTTAAAGACTTACTTAGCATAATTTTAATTTAACTTAAACTAATTATTTGCATTTTCTGTTTCAGGTGAGTTACTCATTAACAATCCTGGCCTTGTTACAGCTGCGTTGGATCGTAAGTGAATTACAGCATTAAAAACATGTGGTGCTTGCGGTTCAAAAATATTCAAATGAAATTTTACACATAACGGTTCTGCGCCATAAAAATATTCTTCATTTTCTAGAAAGTTAATGCTAGTTTCATTGCTTCACATTCATGCAATTCGTATATGAAAATTGCATATACATTTAGCAACTTATTCATGCGCTACATATAAAAATAACTTTGAATATTTCGACGCGGGTTATTTTAGAAACATTTGAAACATTCATCTCTCGAACGCCAGCAATCCACCCATGACGCATCATAATAACTCCAATTTCATCTTCAATTTCACACCTATTAATCACTCTATATAAGACCGGCGTAAAATTTCCTCTCTTCCTTCCGCTCGAAATCGATACAAACATATAACGCGTATAATACCGTTCTCTATAATCCCCCTACACGCGCTAACCGTTAAAAAAGCTCGCCCGAGAGAAGAGCGTGGATTAGCCGCGTAGAAGTCGGTCGGCCGCCCTCGGCAGTAACGAAAGCTCACCGCCCTACACTCGGATATAAGTACACAACACGGCGAGCGCGCGTGTCACGCGAGGCGCACGGAAAACCGGCATTTACGGGGCATTTACATATACACATATATAAGCGCGCTTGCCTAGGCAAGCACATGCGGCGTATAGCAGCTGCCCCGATTTGTCACGATCGCACACGCGCGCGCGAGAGATGGGATCGCGCGATGGGGTACACGACGAGTTGCACCCTTCTCCTCCCCGCGCACCCCTCGAAAACCACAGCGAGAGCTCGGCCTGCTCTCGTTCTGCCCTCTCTCTCTCTCTCCTTTCAACCGCTTTTTTCCTCCCTTGTTTGTTGCTGCCTTCTTCCTCCTGTGGCGCGTTTGTGCGCCTATATGAAGTGTCGGCGTATAATACGCGCAAAGGTACATACACACGAGGTACGCCGGCACACGCAGCATACGGAGAGACAGAGAGAGAACGAGAGTTTATTCAACGGGACGCTCCTCTCTCGCGTGTTACAGCTCCTGCCGATCGTCGTGCGTCGTTTTGTTTCTGCCGGAAGTACGTGAGCGCATTTGCCGCCGCGCTGCCACTGAGATTTCTTTTTTTTTCGGTGCGCGCTGGCTCTTTCCTCTCTTCTACTCCCGCCCAACGACCCATTGAGGAATGCCGAAGTGCTGGATCGATGAATCGATACAGGCTGTACGGTTGCGTTACTGCCTACGTTCTTTTATACGCCTCGTATATTTTTTCTTTTGTATGTGTCCTTTGATTATTATTATTTCAAATTTTATATTAAATAATAGAATGTTGTTTAAAATAATGTTTGTGTAATTATTTAAAATTATTAAACATTATTTATGTCAAATTTTATTTAAGACAGTTTGTTGTTTTATTATTTGAAACAAGTCTTTTGCTGCTGTAAGTATAAAAAGATTTAAGTAATACAATTGAATGTCTTCCGATTGTGTATACAATGTTGATGCCAAGGTTAACAGCACATATTCGAGTATTTCATTTTACGTCACAGTAAATCTTCCTGAGAAAATTAGTACGTAATGTAATTATACGTAAACAATCCCTCTAAAAAGCTTACGATGCACCCTGTACCACTAATTGAACAACGGTAACCTCGAATGCGTAACATCATTATTGATGTAACGATAACAAATAAACAAATAAATTGCATTCCTATTAAAAAAATTAATCATATAGAATAAAATAAATCAAAGAATGTAACAATATATACAGATTTATTACATAAGCGTCTTATAAAATTTTGTTCATACAAGGACGAGCGATCTATTCCCAGAAATAACACGCATAAGTGGGTAAAAAATTTCTGGTCGTCGCGCATATAAACAAGTTATAGCATAACGTTACCTACATCGTTAATTTTGCGAAGTAGAAAAGGCCAGTACCTCGAGCATCAGCAGCTCATCGTCATGTTCGTGCAACGCACACATGTCGCGCGTCGTAACAAGAGATTCTCTATAATGCAGTACAGACGCTGCTGGTTCAGGCTTATCGCTTTTAAAATCGCCGAGAATCTACTTTGGTCAAAGTGCGACACAAATCACGTAACGCATACGCGCGCATTAGTGCATAAATCGCGTCCCGCAACGAAGCCATTTCGCGACGACGACGGCAGCGACCGATACGGCAAAGTCTCTCGCGAGGAGAGCCAATGCCGTCGCGATGAAATCGTAAGCCATCGCGAGAGCGCGACAACAATAACGCACGCGCATGACACTCCGCAAAGGATGGCCGAATAGAAGACGAGAGGGAGAGAGAGAAAGATCGATACTATACGGGACGTTAATGTGGCTTTAATGGGTTTCCGCTCGATAAGATTTTCCCTCATGGCTTAGTATACATGTATATACATCGTTTGGCTAAAACACACATACACAGCTACGGCAGCTCCGTAAAATCAAGAGAGATGCAGTGCCTGCTGCAGTGGATCTCGCACGACGTACACCTATAGTCCTTGTTTGGCGCTTTGCGGGGTTCCCGTCGCGTAATAGGGCGAGTTCAATCCCAAGCGTGCGCGTACAACAAGTCAGTAGTGAGAGAGAGAAAGAGAGAAAACGAGGTACGTGCGAGCGGTGCTTTATAAGGCGACGGCAGCCAGGATTGGCTAGATTGCGGCTGGATAGAAGAAGTTGCAAGCAGGGGAGGAGTGACGGCGCGTCCTGGAAGTCCTTCGAGATCTCGCGGGGTGTTTAGAGCCGATCGGAATGTTACCGATTAATTTTTATTTAATCCTTTTAATGTTTCGGACTACTGCAGCGCTTTTTTCTCACTGTCCGATCTGTTGTTGCTATATATAATAATGGCTTTGCTCGCATTCTTTTCAATAAAATAGTTGTGAAAGTCGTAAGCTGTAATTCTTTTGGAATTGCAAGACGATTAAGTTCATTACTTTAGACGGAGGTCGGTTACAGCTATTGCCTCCAATAAATGAAGAGAATTAAACCTTAACACGCTATTATGCTTCATTTTGTAGAAAATCGTACAAAGGATATTTCATTTTTAAGTTTGATTGACAACCTTCGCTATTTCTTTCCTCATGCTGCATTCGAGCAACTTTGCATGTTGCTCACAAATTGTGTTGCGCATTAGTTACCAGGAAACAATTTTCTCTATTGCTAGTGCGCTTATCGCTGCTGGTACAGGGAATAGCACTACAAGTAAGGGGGTTGAAGTTTGCACGCTTGCCCACATGCGCACAGATGCGACGCTGGGGCGTCCAGGTGTCAGCTGCAATGCGCAGCGAGCCTTGATTGTCATCACCCGGGCTGACAGGAGTGTTTAAAAAAAAACTACCACGTACCCCTTTTCTAACTTTAAGTTATATACGTTGAGAATAGAACCAACAATTTTCGAGGACGGGCTGTATCTCGATTTTATACCTTAGCAGTAGAATACAAAACCGTTATACCGTTCGTATATGTTATATCGACGGCTGCTGAGTGTTTATTTTCAATTTAACGCTGCCGTGTGATACGTTTTCGAAAGCTATACAGATATACATATATATTCTAGAGAAAAAAAATTCAATTCAAAGGGAACCGTATCTGTATAAGAAACGTTAAATTATAGACGAAGGGATTCCATAAGTCTAAAATTATCGTGAAAATACAACACTGCCGAGGGGCTATATAATCACGTAGAGTCAGAAAAACTTCTGACATCTAGCGAATGAATAATCTTCTCTAAGCCGGTGAATAATGCGCCACAATAACACGTGAAAGCGCCGCCTCTGAATATTTCCCCCTCACGCGACGCCCATCAAACTGGATTCCGTAAAAAAGCGAGCGCGCGCTAACGCAATATACAACACACTAGCTCAAACACGAAATACTAACCGCGCTGGTGGTATATAGTAATCTATAAAATACACCGCAGTGAGAGATAGAGAGCTAAGAAAAAGGATAATCCACCTGCGAATTTCGCGATAAACGCAGATTTTTCATTCGCGTCGTTAAAGGCTGGCATTAAGCGTCGATAATCGACGCTGCTGTGCACTATAGTTGTATCCGCACGCGGGGTCACTAACTCTACGAGCGCAACGCGCTTGCAGCTCCTGACGCGTATACACATAGGAGGTTCTATCTTTCTCTCTCGAGTCGTAACAACAAACCAGTTTTTACGAGGTGCGCGCGCGTGGCGTCTTCGAGAGCTCGCGGGAGAGAGAGAGAGAGAGAGAGAGAGAGAGAGCGAGAGATGGAGAGGAAGGGCGGAAGAAAAGTGCCCCGGGCCGTAAAACTATGAAGCGAGCAGCAATAACCAATGATGCAGCTGCGCAGCAGCCGTACGCGCTCCTGGAAGTTTGCCCGCGATGCGCATCGCGACGTCTCTCTTCTCTTTTCTCTCTGCGGACGACTATTTTGCGAATGTAGTTATATAATCGAAGGGACGATGATGACGACCGTAGGTACAGCATGACGGAGGTGGAGGAGAGCAGGGAACAAAGGCTCGTTATGTGCGCGCACGACGACCACCTCTATACGCGGAACTGGAAAAATCACGTGCGGAGGGAGGCGAGCCTATGCGATGGCATATATATACAGCACCTGAGCGAGGGAGCTAATAAAGTTAATTGTGAGAACCGAGACAATGGACTGGAACTGGCTGTTAATGCTAATTGCCGCTACTCCTCGTGCTAAATTTTTCCCCTGCGCCACGCCGAGCTCTCGAGGATTCTCGCTGTATGCGTGGACTTGATCTATGTATAGAGGATACTATACATCGAGCACGCGATTTGTACTCGCGTTTATTGAGATTAAGCCTTGGCGCGTATGTATGTATAATAGCGAAGCGCGATTTTCAAGCGGATGCAAAACTGCCGCCGAGACGGCGTGAAAGGAGAAACATGAGCGCTAACTGTTATTGCGCGCGGCCTTTATATATTCCTTTTCTTTTATTTATCAGCTATGTGGTCGTTTCACGACTCGACTTCGTTATACAGCCATCTCAGTGAAGGAACACCTGCAGTATTTGGGACGGGAAATCTTATCTGCGCGAGATACGTGGTGTTTGCACGAGATATATATATGTACATATATAGGTTACCTCCAATCTCAGCTTTTCCAATTTTTTCAAAGCATTCACCGATTCTTACATACCGACCTTTTCTCGAATTGGAATCTACGCATATAGTTCTGTTTATATACTTGCAATTAGGATCCTCTCAAGAACGACAGCTTCCGCTGCGCACGCGCTCTTAAATTCATAGCCGTCGAGCAACGGTCACGTTCGCCCCGTTTATTATTGCGTCGATTCATAAATCCTTTGAGGCGTTTGCCCATGCAGATCCATCGATGCGTAACGCACAATATAACGGCTTGCCATTTCGCGAGCCGAATATAACTCCACGTTTACGAGCCGTAATGTACGCGGCGCTGACGACTACGACGACGCGTATACGTGTGCGTCTTATAAGAACCGAAATAATATCAGTTAAAAGTTTTCTAAGAACAAACGCAGCTCGCTATTATCGTGAAATTCAATATAGACAGAGAAAGTCGAGAACGTTGAACTTCCCTCTTATCCGCTCTCTCTCGCATGCGCGCTGCTAATAAATTAAGATAAGCCAGGGTGGTGCACAAGAGTGGTGGGATAATATTTTGAGCCGCGCGATCGTCTCTATATAGCAAGAAGGCAGCCAAGCGAGTATGTCTCTTTTACTCTCCCCGCACGATATCTAATCTCTTATCGGTCGCGCGGGCACGCGTGTGTGTTTGCCCGTACTCCAACTATACCAACCCCCTCTCTCTTCTTTTTTCGATCCAGCGCAGCAGGCGTGCTCCATTCCTCAGAGCCGTCATCTTGACGAGACAGACTCGCAAGGGCTGTTCCGATCTCGAGGGTGCGAGCGCTGGCGCCACAAATCAGAGCCACACGCGGCTGCGCTTTTTCCTTCCTCCCCCTCAGGCCGAAGAGACTCTGCGTTTCCCTCGTATGGCGCCTTCGTCTCCGAGCGAGAGCGCATAAGTCCTTCAAAGATGCAGGCGCGTAAGTACGCGCGCGAGTGCGAGAAGCAGCAGGGGCTATTTAAAGCTCATTTCCCAGAGTCAGGGCGAAGGGAGAGCAACCGCGCAAGTATATATACGGGATCTATAAAACGAGAGTCTACTTTTGGAGCGCACGCGCCGCCGCGAATTGTTTGTTTTTCGGAAAGTGAGAGCGTCTTTGGCGGTACGCTGCGGGCTGGCTGCATGCTCATGTACAGCGTGGGTATATATGTATAACGGTCGCGTGCGTTTGGAAGTGTAATAAGCTCAGTACGTGATCGAGACTTTACGCAGCGGCGGCGGCACCCGTTGCTATACGGAACTGACGATCGTTTGTTGATGAATTTATTTTAGAGCACGATCTGACGGGTCGACGTTAGGATAATGGCGTAAGTGTTATTGGTAATTGCCAGTAGGGTCTAATAATATACCGTGGTGGAAATTGAAGAGCGTTATAACTCTGCTAATTGATTTTTTTTCTGAGGAACTCTGATAGTGCAGTTCGATTAATTCTTTTTTTCAATTAAAAATAATAAAGGGAAAAGAATAAAGTATTTTATGAACAAAGAATTTATTTTTTTGTATATAAGAATTTTAAACTGGTCTTACTCTAGTTTTGATTTCTACCGTATGTTATGTCGCTGTACAGTAATGCAAAAGATACCGTACAAACGCGAAAATCTAGGAAAGAAAACCAAACAAACGCATGAGTCGCAAACCAAATCTTCACGCACTAATATACGTGTTTTTAATATCATTGGAAAAATATATTATATATATATGTTAACTTCTGTTTGAGCATACACAAAATACAACTCTCCGTATGCATAATTTATGAGCGCGAACAATATTACACTAATAAATTGATGTCACGATCCTCGTTTCCGCTTTCTTAGTAGTGCCGCAATAACACGTTTTCTGCAACGAATCCGACGAAACGAAAGCAGTCCCTCCCCTTACAGTACGCGCGCGGGCGGACGGCAATAAGAGCTCAAAGCTGGGTCCGCGCGCACAGAATTTTGACGATACGAAATTGGAAGCTGCACAGAAGAGCTAGAGAGAGGGAGAAAACGCGAGAACAGAGAGAGAGAGAGACACATTGCAGAGCTTTAACGATTCGGCCCATCCTCTCCTCATGCGCTGTGCAGTCGTCTTCTCCCACCGCCCGGCCATGAACTTGATGGATTTTCGGTCGATTTATTGGCCCCGTGCCAAATAACTGCGTAATTTGCCGGAGCCGCCGACCCAACTGCGTCTCTCTCTGATGTGCCTCTCGTGCGCGTCGTCGTCTACGGCACGTCTGCTGGCTGGCTCTCAAAACTGGAAAGGGAGTGGAAAGAGGAGGGAAATACCGAAACGCTCGCAGTTTTCGCGATGAATCGGCTAGCATAGCAAGAGATGGGCGCACCGGCACGACTTGTTGTATAGTATTATTGAAAATAATCGGGTTGCACTGTGCTGCTGCTGCTGATGTCGCGGGACGCGCCATTCAAAGGGGGACTTTCAATGGAAGCGCAGCTATCTCGATTCGAACAATTTACGAATAATCATTCATAGACACGTGGGGAGACGCGCGCGTCGCTCTATATAACGCCGCATTCAACGAGTAACTCTCAGGCACGTATGAATCGTCTGATAGAACGGCTGTTCTGTTGTTTTGCTACCAACTGCGACTTCCCACTACTCCCACTTGTCCCTTTCTGCGCATTCATTTTTCCGTTACGTACTTTCTGTCAACTGCGAACGACCAAACATTTGTGTCGCATTTGTTACAACTCCGCATATGTAATTATCATTATAAACAATAACAAAAATTTATATATATATAGACTCTTAATATACGCGACCGTTAAATATGTTATAGAACAATTAATAACGTTGTGCCATAAATAAAATAGTTTATCGATAAACGGACCGGTACATCGTCCACGCGCGCCTATAATATACCATGCCGCAGCAGCGACCACCAACTCTCTGCTGGACTAATCGCCTGGCGCTTTAGTGCACATCCAAGTGCATTAAAACAACACGTTTAGAGGCTCGTTCCGCGGACGTAAATATATGCCGTGCATAACGCCTGGGCATGTAAAATCGGCCGCGCGCGCTGACGCCACGGCCGCAGAAAAAAAAATTTTATACCTATTATATTTTTTATGAGCATTGGGCGAGATAGTGCAACACGCGTATATGTATATATATATATATATATATATATATATATATATATATATATATGCGCTGGCTTTGTTATGAATCAGCTGGGTGTTAATAAAAGGTTACGGGTTGTAAATAGACTGCTGCTGTGGTACACAATGTAGTTTTACAAGTATTTAGCTCGCAGTGGGGCAATGAAGTTTTACAGGCTGCTTGTAATTATCGCTGCATATTTGTAAGGTTTAATGAGCTTCGTTGCAAAATATAATTTCATTGACCGATAGCATTACGTACCTGCTGGATACGCAATCGAATGCTATTTTTTTTTTCTTATAGCATTTCGAATAAAAAACGATGAGAGTGAATAAAAAAGCTTTATGATGAATTTTTATTGCGTTCAACAACTGCTTAGGTCGTATAAAAAATGTTTGTAACTTTTCAGCTTTCGACAAAGCGGCAACCGAGTCTCAAAGTATACTTAGATTATGACGCAACGATTTTATGGAACCGACGTAAAAAAGTGCACGTCTTATCAGGGCCATAAGAGCCAATAAATTCCAAATAATCCGTCGTAAATACACTTCTCACGGCAGTTAAAATAGCGCGCGCAAAGAGACCTTAAAAAGAGCGGGTGAAAAATTAGGATAAGACGTTAAACAGCAACTCGTGCGCGCTCGGCCGTTAAAACGCACGAAGTAAGACAAAGCATTCTTCCTTCTCCTCCCCCACCTTCCCGTAGGCACACGGGCCCCTCTCACCGGTCGCTTCCGCTTGCGTAGACATTTATACATAACGCACTGCGCATTTCCGCTTTCTCACACGCGCCCGATGCAAATGCAGCTAGCGATTTCGGCATCGGCGAAACGCGCGCGCGCGCGCATGATAAACCGCGCCGCCGCGGCTTCTTCGTCTTCTTCTGCGCTGCTGAATAAATATATATCTGCTTGCGCAAAGCCACCGCGATGGATGCAGATACGGCGGCGGTGAGTCGTTTCCCGCAGAGCTGGTGGGAGGCTTATGTGTGTATTTTCTCGATTTCTCCGAAAGTTCTGCAGAACGCAAAGCAGCCGGCTAATCTCGTTGCATACGCGCGAGGGTGCATGTATATGTGTATGAGAGGATTTATCGAAAAATGCTTGAGATTCGAGGGGAAAATTGAAAAAGGATTACAAGTGTATACCGACTGATAATAAATTCTTATATGCTTTTCCGCGAATATTGTAATTTTCCAAGGTATAATATGTATGTATATATTATACAGCGGAGTTTGGTCGTTCGAGTGAAAGCGGATTGAATGCGCGGGTGAGGGGGAGTGATCGGGTTTACGTAAGAAGAACTGCGATGTGATTGCAGATTTGGAAGCGCGTAATCTCGTGATTCTGTGTAAATTTTTTATTTTTGCAGTAGCTGATTATGAAGGTAGCAGCTATTAAAGTAACAAGAAAATTCGACGAGTTTTTATCGGCTTAGAGTTATTGATTATTGTTTACAGATAATAACTCTTGAAAGATATTAACTACTTTTTTCGTAATCTCCATTCAGGATTTAAAGATTTGTTTTATGTAATTAACGCTAAATCTTACAAAATCGTATTGCAACAATTTTGTTTGCCAATCTTAATTACTGTTAGTGGTCTCGATGATCAATCAACAAACTATTCAAGTAAAAACTGAGATTTTATTTACTTTACTACAATCCAATTAACCTTTATTTTATTTCATATATTAAAACATTATAATATCATTGTCAAAATGCGTATATGTATTAATGATTTGTAAAGTAAGTTACATTGCAATTAAAATTTTCTAATCACTACAGTCATCTCTATTAGCGCGCTTCGCGCGCCACTTTTGATTGTGTAGCCTAGCAACCCATATGCTCCAACCAATCAAATCACGAATAAAATGATTTTACATCAAACCCATCATATTTTTAAGACAGGAAAACAGCAATTTCTCGAAATGGCAATGTTATTGTACGAAAACTTATTTGGACAGTAGAATGTTAAACACCAAAATGTGTGAGCCTTTCTGTAAGTTGAACTTCAGGAAGGATACCTTTGTTGCGGAAGGTCCCAGAATTTGGAATTTGCTCCCTC
>JAWWEQ010014420.1:0-37023 GCA_035583055.1 Torymus tubicola | reverse complement strand
GATGTAATTTTATCAATATTATCGGATTTTTTTGCTTAAAAACGAAGCCAAATTTCGAAATATCTTACATAGACTTTCGACTACAAATCGATTATCGTTTGGAATCAAACATATAGCTCTTGAGGCAAAAAATTAATTTTTTGCTTTAAAATTATATTTTTCTTGCGCCAAATCAGTTAATTCTTCTGAAATACGTATTGCTTTTTTTCATGCTCTCTGTCAAAAGTTGAGTTAGTCGTGTGGTTAAGGTATCTGCTTCCCAATCTAACGGTCAAGGGTTCGATTCCCGAGCCACTGCACTTTAGGACTACCCAAGAAAACATTTTTTCAGCGGGTTTTTTTCACAAACAATTAGTAACCATCAATATTAATTACAATTATTTAAAAAAATTAATGGAAGTAAAATTTTTTTTAAATGAAAAATATGTTTAAACTTTTTTTTTGTGAGGTTTTTTCTTCACTCAAAGCGATAAAGAGGAATCCTCTTCGTGCAAGAATAATTTTCGAACAAAGGATTTTCCTTTTCAAGCAAAAGAAAATAATTTTGACAGCTAAATCAAGATTATTTTCTTTTTGGAGTAAAAATTCCATTTGCCTCAAGTGGATCTTTCTCTGCGTGTAGCCTATTAACTGAATGTCTTCATTACTTGCTTCAATAATTTTACTATTCCAGTTGGATAATTAATCTCATTATTCACGTGATGCGGAAACAATACAGAAGATATCGTGCAAGAAAAAATGTAGAAACTTTTTTTTTCTGAAAAGATTATAATATCAACTGCTGTTATACAGGAGACTATATAGGATTTTAATTTTGTCAAAGCAAAGGTGACAAATCCCGGACCGCTTTGTAGCGAGTCTCAGTAATTTCCGACCTACAGATACATTAATTACGTGTCGCATCTAAGTATTGGCAGCTAGTTATCGATAAGCTTATAAGCTTCCAATAGACTTTCGACAGTATACTTCTCTCTATTAAATTTCTCCTCTCTTCTGACACGTTTAATCATCCTTATTATACTGACCATTATCAAAAACAATCGTCAATTAATAACGATAATTCATTTAAATATCCATCGCTTAACCTAAATACTTTACCAATACCACTGTACCTCTTCTTCCCAATGCTCACATGTACGCAAAATCCTGGAAACTCTTACGAAATACATTACAACAGCGATGAGTAGAAATTTTCAATCCGATGCTTTTCCACGATTCCTGCAACCTCGCCTATATCCTCGTTTTTGCTAGCGCGCATGTAACCACGAACTTCCTCCCTCCATCCACTCGCGATTATTGTTCGCAACCGCGTATATATACATATATATATATATACATATATATACACACACATACGAAAGTCGCACATACACTCAGAGAGTAGTGCATCTATGTGCTTTTGTGCTCGCGCGCACGCGTTACACCTATGCCAACTATTGCTACGTCATATACTCTCACTCTCTCTCTCTCTCCTCTCTCTAGTAGCGCACAATGCATCTATATACGCGTACATATACGGGCTGAAAACGCTCGTCTGCCACAGAGAGCAAGCGAGAGAGAGAGAGAGAGTGAACATACATATATAGTACATATCTATAGGTGTATACGTATCTAGAACCTCCCTTCGGAATGTATATGTACACGGGGCGCACATTACGGGTTCGGATATAGCGCTCTCTCTCTCTCTCGCGCGCACGGTAGAGAGAGGCGCATATGGGGAGAAGGAGGAGTCGCGGCAACGCGGCGGTGAGCTAGACGTCGCTGCGCGTTATTCCGGATTCAGCCGAGTGGCGCGTGACATCTTGTCACGTCAGGAGCTTCGGGCGGCTACGACGAGCAGTTCCTCCTCGTCCTTCTCCTCTCCTCTCCTCATCTCTCTCTTCTCCTCCTCATTCCAGCTAGCGTCGCATTGCCCTATAGCGCAGAGAGGTCATGGAGAATCGCTTGATAAGCAAAATAGAGCTCGGCCGAATTCGCCCAAGACAACCGTGACAGCCGTTTGGTGAGGGGGGGGGGGGGCGAAGCATTTGTCACGGCTTGGCAAATTGCTACGATTGTTTATTTCGACGCGCGCATGCCGGAATTTTAAAGCTGTACTGTCCAGACGAGCGAGCGAAAGTATATATGTTGATTTCTAACGCGGCTATGGGTGAGCCGAGTATTTGGGCTCTGTCTAGAAAAGGAGGTGAGAGAAACGAAGAGGTAGAGAGTAAGTGTGTAGCCTTGCACCGATGCTACATTTCGTTCGGGTCGCACGCGTTAAAGGAACGTTTTAGTGTGCTGTTATGTGTATATATGTGTGTATAGTATGCGACCGGTTTAATTGAAATATAATGCCTTTTTGGATAAGGTAATTGGATTTTGCGTCGTAATCGTGATTTAGCCCGCACCCCCGCTGCTGCTGCTGCTGCTGCCACCGTCGGTCGCGCTCCTCCTGCTGCTGCTGCTGCGGTGAAATAGATATATCTAAAATGTAGGTTTTACGTTTTGCATACGCTGGTGTGGGGAATGTGTATATAGCTTGAGGTTAAATGAGATGTAAGAAAATTATTAATATTTTAAACAGCTGTTATCGTTTCTATTTATTTTAAAAATACTGAAAGATAAAAGGTACTTTTCACTGTATACTTTATTCAGGTTTATAGACATTTTTTACGACTATTGTAACACATTTGCTCCGCGAAAATATTCATTCTTGGAATTCTTGTTTCAATTCTCGCTGGATAATTTGCTTTAGATTGAATAAACCCAGTATTAAAAGATAAGAAGTCAACTGATTAAATAAATATTAGAAAAGTTGTAATGCTAGTGGTTTCAATTTTTCAATCAATAAATTTATTTTAGATATAAAAGTAAATAGGCAAATAAAATATTGTAATTTATAACAATTTTAACTTCAATGTGAGATAGCTAATACAAAAATGATTAATCTATAATAAAGCTGGTATTTTGAAAGGAAATAATTGTAAAACTTGTAATTATTTTTATGAGACAGCTAGTATTATAAAAATTTGAAAATCCAAGTAGTGTGAAGAAAAATATTGTTTCGCAAAAACAAATGTGATTGTTTTTGTTTTAAATCACCTGTAGGGTACAATATTCCGTCAGCTAGAAAGTATAGATATATAGGCAAAGTCTGTCTGTAGTTGTACGGCAACTCATAAAGCACTGAAATCGCGGTAGTAACAGCGCTTAAATGATGTCGATTTCCTTTTGTTCCTCGTGTTTTACGCTTGAAAGTTTTCAGATCGTTTACTTCTCTAGATATGCACTTCGTCCGGCTTTTTAATCCTCATTTTAATGGCGGTTTCTTCAACTTTCGCAAAGGATAAGAGGTACAATTTTACTACAATGCCAGATCTTTTTTCAGCCAAAGTGGCCAAGGTAGCACCATACTTTCTATTTATCGTAGGCTAATCCATTTAGATTGTCTACTTTTATTTTTTGTCATATCATCTCCAGTTAAATTTCATATTTGTCAATATTGGTATTTGAAGAAAAAATTTTCATCAATATCAAAGCAACAAAAGGGAAATATTTTTTTTTTCATTTAAATTTGTACAACCTTCAAAGTTGAAAAGTAATTTGACTCCACAAAGGGTTTGATGAAAAATAATTTTTTCTGTAAAAATGAAAAACATCGAATGAAAAATGTTCTTCTACTATTATAGTATTTTATTCTGCAATGGATTTGGAATTCAGCTCGTTCAAAGGCATATTACAAATGTAAATAAAGGATATTGATGTACTACGTACCGCAAAAGTTGACTGAAAAAACAACTAATTGAAGGTACTGCGTGATTCGCAAATATTCAGAACGGGAGCAAATAACACCAGGGATAATTTATTTAAATGCGAAAAAGTTGTGTACGAGTAAACAAAGCGCACGAGGCCACAATTCATTTCGATGTACTCGATGTTCTATAAAAGCGGCCGAAAGGCAAACTCGACGGATTTAAAAGCCGAGTGACGGCAGCAACGTACCATCGACCGTGACGAAAGAGTCATTACGAGGAGGGAATGAGAGAGAGAGAGAGAGAGAGAGAGAGAAAAACAGTATGTATGGAAGCAGGTAGCACTGAAATTAATAATCAACCGCGCCTTCACGCTCATTTGCCGGAAGAAATCTCGAGCACCTATAGCAGCTAGTGTGTGGAGAGCACGCGCGCGCGCTACTCGCTCGAGTTTTCATACGCGTATTTGCTAAAGCCACCCTAGCTAAAAGTAACACTCGGAATAATTAGGGCCTTATGATTGCCGGCCACTCTACTTTGCATTTAATCGTCGGTAATTCTAGTGCACTCTCTATACCTTTCTCTCTCTCTCTCTCTCCCGGCGTGCTAAACATCGGTCTGCCTCCCACCTAAAATAATCGCTTTAACCGCGCGCGCGATTTACTTCCCCTTCTCCGCCCCATACATATAAACACACTGGCACGCAACGTTTCAACATTTAGACGCGTGTATATACTCGCACGAGTCCGCCTTTTTTTCCGCCTCGTCTTTTCCTCATTGTCCACTTCCGTGAAAAATTCAGCGACCGAGAGAGAGAGAGCGAGAGAGAAAAAAGAGTCACGCCTTTCAGGAAATAATGAAGCGTTTTCACCCGACGCGCACACTGCCATACCTTATCGGCTCGCACTATCTGCCAACCGAATCGCGCACAAGGGGGGAGAGGTGAAATCGGGTCGCGGAAAAAAGCGCAGCCACGACGAAAGGGGGGAAGAAAAAAAGAGAGGGAGAGAGAGAGACAGAAAGGGAAAGAGTGTATAGCACACGCGATATATTTCGCGGGCACGCGAATCGACGCCGCGGAACGTGTATGCGAGGATTTTTCGAAGGCAAGAGAGCTTTTTATATATATATCGGAGAATTACGTAGCACGCGGAATCCCGATTAGGCTACGGCTCGATCTTAATTATGGGTAATGTCAAATTGAATGGTGATATCTCGTATCAATATAGATGTATATATATACTGCCGCTTGAAATTTGCTTCGAAGCGTCCTGGTGTTATTAACATAATACCCGTGAGTTGAGAATATATTTATATTTGGGATCTTATAAAAAGCTCATGTATTTTTATACCAGAGGGTCGGAAGCGTTTAATGAACGGAAGTTATTTACTCGGTTAGAATCCGTTGATCTTCTCATTATACATTTATTATGAGAATATAATTATTCATTTATAGCATGTTTGTATTTAGAGTTTTTGTTTCAATAAAAATAACCGAATATTCTTGCAAAAATTTTCAAAACATTACTATCGTTAAATGATCTCTCATTGATATCAATAAACGCGTTTAAATAAAACACAAAGTATCCAATTATATTTGTCGATTAAAAATTCTTGCTGTTTGTTTTGAATTTAAAAGAAAACACGATTTCTCGCGTACTAGTTTATTCCTGTGAATAACATAGAAAATGCAGGTAAAAAAAAAATATGGAAGTACACTATACGCTCGACTTTTAAGTCATGTGGTATATAATGTTTGAGTATATAAACAACTGTATGTCTACAAAAGAAAGCAAAGCTTAGCATACCAAATATATACTGAAAAAAGAAGAAGAAGAAGAAGAAAAAGAAGAAGAAGTTGAAAGCGAATACACGAGCGTAAAAAGAACATTGACATCCATCCGCCTTTTACTTCGCTTGTCTTCGTCTTCGAGAAAGCCGACTTTTACGGCCGCCAACGATGGTGTATGTGTGTATGTGTGTGTATGTATGTGCAGCCTGAATTCTGAAGGGAAAAAACTTCAGCATGAGCGCGTTATGTACATGGCCGCGTGACTGAGTAATACCCAGGTGCTGCTGCGCGGGGATTGCGAAGACGAGTCCATTAATTTTTAAAACTTGACTATTCATCAGCGCTGAAACACCCGCTGTAAATAAGACCATAAATATTTAATGCTGGATTTACATGCCGACCATAGACGCATTTAAAAATAAATGTACGCCCGCGTCTTCTCTCCCCCCCCCCTCTCTCTCTCTCTCTCTCTCTGGATTTGGAAAGGTATATGTGCGTGTATACGTGTTTTCAGCGCGGTGGATATATTTTTGCTTGCACACGAAGAGTTTTGTAAATACATTAATTTTTAACGCGAGCCTGATCTGAAATTCAAATTTGGATGCCTCGTGTACGTATAACTTTGCGCGTGTGGCATCGGGGGAAAAGGGCAGCTGTGATTCGCGATGTCAACATTTAAAAAAACATCACTTTAATAGAATGCGAAAGTTCATAAAAGGACGCAAATTAGGAAGTTAATAAAGTCGTTTTACTGGTATTATGCTTGGGTGCAAAGTCGTTAAATAAATCATCGTATGATGATCGTGTGATATATGATTTTTTTTAAATTGTACGAGAGAAGAATTATTAATTTGAGAAGAATACTTATAATGCAATAATTTCAGTGGACGACCGGATGGAATTTGTTTTTAGATCTGAAAGATAGATTAAGCAATTTAACGCTGGGAAAAATTGAATTTTCTTTTACGAGGCTGGGCGTTGAAAAAAATTTCAAATGAAATTCAACACAAATTTAATTGAATGTAAGTAGATAAGGAGAGAGTTTAGTCAGACGCGAGGTTTTATTGATCACTTTTACAACTTTTCATATGATTGGAATATAAAATGTAAATGAGAATATTTTAATAAAACAGAACAAAATGATATATAAAATTGCAATAATAATTAAATTTTTACACTCAGTTCAAAAAAAAAACTTAGTTTGTAAGGTATGTCTGATAACTGAAAGAATTTAATTGCACACTTGTATCTACTTATGACAATCCAGTACATGGAATTCGTTAAAAATAGTTTTGCTGAACTTGATAAGTTTGTACGTTTTTAACGAACGTATGGAAAAATCGTCATTAATTTTTTACTAGATTATTTATCACACCTATAGTCAAAGTATTGTTCGTACTATCATTTGAATTTTTTAAAACTCAAATAATAAGAAGTAGATTTAGAAACAACGATTAGATTTCAAATCTCAAGAAATGTTGGTGATTAAATGCAGCAAAAGTTTAATGGGGAATGTTGTTAACGAAACGAATTGTATTTTGAAGCTGTTATTATCGCATTGTCACCGATTTCTTACAATTGAAATGTATCATCGTTTCAAAATCTAACGTTTCGTAAACCTCCAAACAGCATAATTGCCTTTATACATTCCTATAAAACACTATATACAATCATCATAATCCGCTTGGCACTCTTCATTCTTATATTACGGCATTGCCACCAGTATCAGCGATCTCATAACACTTTTGAGAGATAAGGAAATACTGTCTAAATATATGCAAATCTCAAGATACACCTGTAATCAAACTTCACTCGACGTGTAATACCAGCACACTGAGGCGTGTATCAGCAAACCCAGAGCCAGAGAGCCGAGCTGCGATCTCTTCTCGCTCTCTTCTCTACTACTTTCGTCCTCTCACGCTCTCTCTCGCGCCGGAGGAGAACACCCTAATTGCAAAAAGAACGATCTCATCCTGGCTACGAGCCAAAGATTATACGCCATTGGCTGCTGCTATATACCGCCGTTACTACTGCAGAGCGCGCGAGCGAGCGATCGCGTCGATTGTATTGCGCGCCGAATGCAAATGTATATATATATATATATATATGTACGTGTGTGTGTGTGTCTATATGTATTTGTGTATGAGCACAGTGTACCGTCGTAAAGCTACATGGATTTAAGGGGCACCAGCGTGCTCTCGAGCTTCTGCTCTCTCTCTCTCTCTCTGACTCTCTCTCTCTCTTCCTACTGTGCGCAAGCGCAAATCCGGCAAGCGAGAGAGAGAGAGAGAGGAAATGAAGGCGAAGAGCCCTCGAGACAAACCTCGGGAAATCTATTCCGCGTAATGCTTATCCAGATAATATTACCCGGGAGTTCAGCGTTAACAACGCCAGCACACTTGGATTGCTTATAACGCATGGTGGCGATAGCAGCGGAGGATAGGGATTGTGAGATGAGAATATTGGCGATAGAGTATAGAAAGCACGAAGGTAAAGAGGTGTTCGACGAAGAAGTCGCGGTAATGAGGGTCGAGTGCCGAGGTTTTGTGAAAAATATACTTAACGGATGTGGAAAGGAAATGGGTCAAACTTTGCCTCGGTATCTTTATGAATTTTTTATAGGCATATAATAGTGGAAAAAAACTTGTGTTTAAAATCCATACTATACTCGGTGAATTTCTTGGTAAACATAATCGTTAAGCTTGCTCTCTAGAATTATTCATACATATTTCTGTAATTATTGCTGAGTAATGGAAAGAACATTTAAGATGTATTGCGCGAATTTTTATTTATACATTACTAAAAGATATGTAATGAAAATATGTAACACGAGTCATATGCGTGATTTATCACTCTATATATGTACAATGAATGATGATTTTTATAAAACTGACTTTTTCGCGGTTGCTATGTGGGTGTGAAATTATTGTTTTCCATATTTATCTGGAAATCGTATGATTCTCAAGTCAAATTCTAATTTTGTCGCATACTAGTTGTGCAATGTATTAAAACGCAAGCCGTGCGTAAATTGATTCTCACACCATGCGCACTCGTTACGTAATGTGCCATTACGCAACTGCTGCAGTAATTTTTGCCAAGAATCAAATGGAAATGAGACCTCGATTTGTGTAGCACCAGCGAGCCACGTCGAGGCAATTGTCGATAACAGTACGTATTGAAAGTTCATATACTTTTTAAAACAAAATGAAATATGTTGAATACTTAGTAACACTGATTTTTAAATAGTATTAATAAAAAATGATATACATTTTCTGGATACATGAAATTTTTTAGTACAGTTAATTATGACAATTATGATAGTCGATGCTTTATCAGTATGTATTTATATTTTCTTTATTATGATGATTTTCACTGTTAGTATTTTGAGTATTGATTACATATGTTATTTTTATAAGAATTAAATGTTAAAGAAATACAAATGACGAAATTTCGTTTGGTTTCGTATTAAATCACTCATAATTATTTTGTAAAGCTTTCGAGTCCTTTACAAAGCACTTATCTATGGAATAAACAGACGGATTCTCTTACATAATACATCTTGAAATTATTTTACTGCATGCTATTTTGCAGTCTAAAAACAGGCAAACTAGCGCAAATATAAAATTATAATAAAGCTTTTCTAAAAGTAAAATAGTAGATAATATTGCAAGCCGTATGTTTTATTAGTAAATATAGAATTCTATGAACTGCACACCATTACATTTCTATTAACTATTCATGATATGAATGAGTTTTGAGAAGAATCTGAAATATTCAAGCAATAGGGATTAATTTGGAATAAAAAAAATACATGAGTTAAAGAAAATCAATATGAGATTTGTACAAATATTGAGTTTTTAAACTTGCATGAGTTTCCACTGAGATTCAACGGAAACTTTTTGATCCAGGTATCTATTGTACGGGAAACATTGCTAAAAAGCCGAAAGATTCTTACATTCTAAAAGTGAAAATATCCTGCCGTACTTTCAAACTTATATAGCTACGAGAAAAGCAACTAACGGACAAGTGAATATAATCAATCATTACATAATAAGTAATAAAAGAAGAAAGTTCTTTAACAATCGTATTACAATAAAATACAGCATCTGTAACAACAAAAGAATCTCGACTTTTTCTTCGCCAATTTCTCGCAACAAAGTATTCCATTGATACCAAAGAACGCTCTGAAAATTAATAATAGGTACCGACGCCGTCGTATAATCATATATATGATAACCGTGAAAATTAACCCGAGCAGAACGAGAAAATTTTCATTATATCACATCCCTGCAGTGTAGAACATCCTTAAGCAATCCGAAAACAATAAGTTTGAATTCTCCACTTACCCGTTCCGTTTCATTACTCCGCTCAACGACTATAACCGCTGCATGCTAACTGCGTTCGCTCTCGCTCTCGCGCGTGCTATCGCTCGGCTAATGCATTCTGTTCTCCTCGGGCGTATTATTTTGATTTACTCTCCTCTCCTCCTCGTGGCTCTTCCTTACTACTCACTCACTCTCTTTCTCTCTCTCTCTCTCTCTCTCTTGCGCGCGCTTGGCTTTTTACGACACACGATACCCGAGAGCGGTATAATCCTCCTTCCCTTTTCCTCCTCGCTTTCCATGTGCATCAACCAGGCGCAACTTCATTAAAACTGTATACGCGCGCTCGCTCGCGCGTCTTCCTTGCACCCTCGCAAGACGCGCGAGCGGAACTGCTGGGAAGCGATTTGCGCGGCTCTCACCTCAACACCCGCCACCGCACCGCCATCAAGGCTATGCGGCTGTCCGCTAAGCGGGTAATCGCACACATTACGACATCGCGTAAGTGGGATGGTACACACATAAATATGTATTTCTATATAGATATATACATAGACTTCCCTGTGAGGCTGTGTAAGTCGACTTGATGGGGCTGCGATTTTGGGGTTAGTGTGCACGTCAGTGTCAAAGAATGGACGGACGTTGGTATATAGAGCGCATACGACGCGTTGTATACGGTTTACGTAATCGCAGGGTTGATGCGGAGGGGAGGTAAACGTCCTGGAGACGGATGAATACGAGCGCGATGACAACCAGGAGAGTTAATATTATATAGTGAAACTAGAAGGAGAAGGCGTCAACTCGTGCACAATGGTTATTATAAAATGAATATGCGCTCGATATTAACTGGGGAGAAAGGAAAGGTTGGTGACCGACAAGAATAGAATTTTTCCAGTAATGTAAGTCTATATAGGTAGAGTATAGCGCAATATCGGGAAGCTCTTGGAGTTTTTGTTTTGCTAAATCAGGTAAAAAGGAAATTAAAGAAGAAATAGAAATGTACAATGTTGTGCAGGATTTTATTGACTTTATATATAGTAGTAGCGAACGTTAAGAAGCGCATCAGGAATCCGAATTCTGGATTCGGCTCAAACTCCTGGAGACACTTTCTTTTTATAAATAATGAGACACGTGTCTCTGGGGCTTTTTTGAATCAGCCCTAGTTCCTGAGCTAGAGAGCGTATACAATTTATGAATTTCTAATATTTTTTCGATCTATATGATTTACAACATAAAACCCGCTGCCAGTTCATTGGCACGTCGCTTCCTCAAATGTAATTTACTCATTTCATTGGTTACTTTTTAATGCAAATATTAAAAATTTAATGATTACAGTTAGCGATCTTATATTTTTACTATTTCTATTATTTCATAATTAAAAAGCAATTATTATTATACAATTTTATATTAAAAAAAATGAAGATTTCTTTTTAAATTTTAATTTAATGTTTTATACTTTACAAAAGACAATAAAGATGATTGTTTTTTTTTAAATGTTAATCATAATTCTATGCATTTTTTTAATAATATTCAAAAATATTCTCTAAGAAAGCACCCTACAAAAATGATGATAGGTTGATTTTTTACTCTTCTTATTGTACAAAAACTTAAAATCTACTTTTTATAAAACAGTTTTTCCCAAATATGTATCTAATAAAGTTGTCTAATGCCTAAAAGTGAAGAGTCGGGGTACTGTAATAAAAAATACTTTAAGTCTACTTTTTAGATAAATTTTTATACAAGTACTTCTATAATTATCAAGAGGGTAGATTGTATAGTATTACAGATTAGATAACCAAAAATATTCATTATTCTCTAACATATTATTACGTTTGTTTTTAAAACATTCTCAATGTTTAGTCGATAGAGTCATGAAAACGGCGATTTATTTTACTGTAGTGTTAATGTTCTCATAAGTTACTTGATTTTCAGTGAAATATTACTCCATGCAGAAGATTGTGTTACAACTTGTACATTATTAAACGTCGAACTTGCGTGTGCGAATGCATTATCTGTTTAGTGAGTATACTATCAGCATTCTATTATACCAACAAGTGCCCATAAAATAACTTTGTCGATATCGTTAAAATAACTGCAATTCTCTATTATGATTAGAAACATAAATTCCTTCTTACTCATTTATTATTATATTTATTGTTATTTCAAAACTAAAACTTTGCTAGAATGAGATTTTTCGAATGAATAAAAGAAAAAGTTAGTTCCACTTTACTGTTTTATAATTAATAAATAATTATATTATTTTAACCCTACCTGAAATATAAAGTTTTATACATTTTTTATTATTACATTAAACATTTTCTAAAGCCTATTTTATGCTTATTTTAACAGGACTTAAAAAATGATAATTGTTATAATGCTTTGAGATTATTAGTCATTAAAGCATCATTACTTTAACTACTTCATTTATAATCTTATACTTTGGTTAATTTGAGGCACATTATGGTCTTATAACAAAACAGTTTGCACGGAACTGAAACATGTAGAACCACCCAACTCAGTATAAATTTAAATTTTATGAAAAAACTTCAACACTCACTCCTTTGTTGTAAAAGTGTAGGCTACTAAAATAGCCTACACTTTTTTTAAAGGTAATAACAGTTATTGCTTTGGAACAATAAATTTTATAAGCAACTACATGAAGCACAATGTAGAAAAAAAAAGAAATTTCAAAAATACCCTACCGCGTCGATTCTATCTACAATCATCATCGCCATAGCTTTAATAACAATAGAGCGATAAATTTCGAAAAAAAGTGCTAGCTCAATAAAAATAAAAGTAAAAATAAAAATAACAATATCTTTTCTTCTCCTTGATCCTCATATTGAAACCATAATATAGCGTGCGGCCTCCCCTCAATTTTTTAATAAGGAAGCACTCGAGTGTTGAGAAAACACTCCCTTCCTCTCCCTATTCCATCGGGCGGATAGAGAGAGAGAGAGAGGCAAAGATAAAAAGGCGCAGCTGAGAACCACGCCGTGAAAAAAGAAGCAAGAGGCTAAATCACCGACGCGAGCGCGCGTGAGGAGAGCTATATAGAGCGCGAGAGGGAGAGAGAGAGAGCGAGAGTCAGCGAGCGAGAAGTAAGGGATATAGTGCCGCGGAAGTGGTCGGAAACTTGCGTGAACGGTAATAGCGGACGTCCGAGTGAAAAGCGATTAATCACATTACAAGTGCCCCTGCACGCGCATGAACCCCTGCCGTTCTACACACGTATTATATATATAGTTGTCCTCATACCACAACCACTCTGCGACTCTATGTATACACGAAAAAGGAAGGGGACTATACGCGCGTATCGCGATGTAACGCGTGCGCGCAAACCTCGCGCAGGCGTTCGAGTTTCATATAATGCGTCTTATTGAGATGGAGATAGGACGGGAAGAGGGTTTGCCACCGCTGGTTTTCGTGTTTTATCTCCGCGGGGGCGGCTGCGCTGTTGTATGAAGCGATTTGCGGTTTTTCGCGTATAAGGGGACGATGAGGCCTCTGTATTTTCCTTTCTTTTTTTTATTATTATTGTAATGGGGCCGGAAGGCTATAGGCGCACGGGAGGGAGAGAAAAAAATTTATTTGCTGGCCCTCTTCAGTTTTAGCAGACTGTGATCACCCTCCTTTCCCCCTTTCCTGATTTAGAGCGGTTTTGATTTAAGGGCCGGAGAGCTACGCGCGATGGAGTGATTTATGTCGGTTTTTGTTAGCCTCCTACGTTAGTCGCTAGTGGTTTTCGATGAGGTATAGGCGGTTTTATTAAGAGCGATTCGTGGGATATTGAAAGTAAATCGTAGCTGATCCGTTAATATATTTCTCCGCGCGCGCGCACGCGTGCATTGCGTGTATTGAGATCTTGAAGATCGAAAGGTGTATAGGTGTAAGGTATATATAAACTGAGAAAAATGACGCAAATACGGGAAGTGGAAGAGATTTAAGAAGTTTGTGATGTTGCACGTTGAGATTGTTTGATATATGGTTATTAAAGCTTTGTAGAAATAGTACTTGTGTAAAGTTTTATAAAAAGAATTATATTTCTTTTATGAATATTTAATATTTTTATAGCGTTATTGGGCCAGCTGTGTTTGTACTTCTTCATCATCGATATAGGTCAATATTAATAGAAATAGTACAAAATTGCTTTTATTAATGACTCTAGATATTGAAAAACTGTGCTTTGACTCACTTAAGATGTTATTAATGTAAGTATCCAATTACGAATAATTATATAAGCTTTTGTTCGCAAAATGTTGTGTAAATGGTAACGAAAGTTTGTATTTAATTTTTTTTTTTAATCTTTCATTCAATAATTTTTACTCGTATTACCCGGTATTTAAACCTATTTATGGCTTCTACATGCTCAAACTCATGCAGATAAACTTCGTACACGCGTATTTTAGTCGGAGACCTAGTTCTTCCACGGGGAAACTTTCAAAAACCGTTTATTAACTTCCAAAAACGTGATTCTCCACAGACTTTTAGCACATGAAAAACGTTATAAAATCAAGATTACAACGCCACTATTCGATTTTATTTTACATTGTGAACAATTACATAATTCGATAAGAGTTTCGAGTAGCAAGATTAAAGGTGATTCTAGAGCACATAATTAAAATAGTCCATTCTAAAATAAAACTCACTAATTTCAATATTCTTAGTGTTATTAGATATTTAAGAGAAAATTATATAAAAATCATCGTGGAATTTCATCTTAGCAACCTTAAAAAAAATTACAAGTGACCCACTTTCTTTCGCCGACAATAATTAAGTTTTACTTATCGAATTTTCAAATTGAACTCTGCAATCTCATTATTTCTTGTTTTACAAATGAGAATTTACTTTCCGCATAAAGGCATAATTGATTTTTCAACGTTTCTTTCCGTCATCCGGCATTAAATTAACGTTAGAATAAATGTTCCTCTCAGCTGACCGGAAAAAAACGCAACAATATAACGTTTAGTTACGAAAAATTCTTCCTCCGTCAAAGTAACAAAGTGTCCATCATTCAACTTTCGAGTGAGAGACGCGCGCGTGTATTAAACGCGGTTAACCATCCGGTAACGAGAGCTCCCTTCTTTACCCAATCGATACATCGATCCTAGCCCCTCATCAGCTCCCTTCTCGCCGGGACTCGGTAATAATCCCATAATACTCACCTGTACTCGATAAATAATTCGCGCACGAACGCTGTAAGCAAATTGCCATGCGGCCGATCGCGGCCGAGTAGACCGCCTAATGGACTTACAGCGAAGCGAGTGCAGGCCTCTTCTCTCTCTCTCTCTCTCTCTCTCTCTCTCTCTCTCTCTCTCTCTCCTCTCCATCACTGTGCCTCTGGGCGCTTGGTAGGAAAGCTCGGGGAATAAGAATCCCAAAACTGCAAAGCTCGAGATGAGCCCGCCGCAGCGCAGTCGGGTGGGGAGAAATCGAGGAAAAAAGACAAGAGAGAGAGAGAGAGAGAGAAAGGGAAGGGAATCCGCAGAGGATGTCAGAGGAAAGAGAGCGCGAACGCGAGATGGAGAGGGACGGAGAGACATCTGCAGAGAGCAGGCAGCAAAAAAAAAAGAAAAGCGCCGGTTCTCGAGTGCGAAGGAAGGTGCGGGACGTTGAGAAAGGGATGAGGATAGCAAGCGAAGTGAGAGAAAGGGATAGTGGATCGAAGATATTTGATTGATTAATTCGTTTATAATTTATTCCAGGAATTCTGGTTTGATTTTTTTTTTAAACCCGCAAGTATTGATTTATTTTTAAGCGATGCTAGTTGAGCAGTTTAATGCGTTCGATTAATTATAACTCCTTTAATATTTCTGTGGTAATTCATCGAGTGGTTAAAAAACGTATTTTCTTGCTGAATTATAATAATGATCGTTCGTAATTGGCGTAATTCTGAATGATATTTGAAAGAAGTATACTACATAGCAAACAAATCAATTTTTGACAATAAACACAATTTAATAGCGGAATATTGTCTTCGCGAACAGTGCGGCTTTCTTTCAGGGAAAAATGAATTGAAAAAGTATGGGTACAACGCATTTCTATATGCATGCAAGCCTCGCATAAGCCATGTCGACGCTCATGGCACAATCGTAAACGTTTGCAATAATTCGCGTGCACAGTTGCGCAAGCGGATTACGCGTCTCCGGGATTTTTTCACGACGTTTACATCGTATTTATACGTGATTTAAACGTTTCTTTTTAGTATAGTTATATTGCTCCTTATTTACTAAGCCATTAAATCGTTTTTACGACATAAATTTAATAGTATTAAAACTACGTCATTATTATGTTCGTCGTTTTTCATTTTTTTACGGTTTCAATAATTTCTATTACCTTTTTATTTTGCAACCTCGCGTCGCCTGTATATATTTAATCTGACAGAGGAAAATATACATTTTATGAATATTAAAATTTATATAATACTTTTTTGTTTTTTTATCCTTTTTAAATATATCGTATATTTCATTTTTTTTCTTAGTAGTTTTATACCTACTACTAAATTTTTCAAAAAATACTATTATGCAGTAGAAAGATCAATATTTATTCTAAAAATTTTCTAATACGGAATAGAATTTTGTAACCTCATTTCAGAAATAACACACGCAATGAATTTAGTTCTGAACACATCCACTAATTCAATTTCGACGTACCCCTCCCAAGTAACAGTTAGTTAATTTCTCTTCAACTTGACAACTTAAATGTAGATTGTATCTTGGCATGAGTGAAATTATAGAGTAAGATTGTTTCAGACCTTGAGAAACTTTATAATTTCCTTCGAAGAAATACATTTTTTTATGAGATGCATTTACATTGTCAACACATGAAATAATTTAACTTTAAGTATGTTTTACTCGTTAAATAGACTGAATAAGATCTTAAAAATAACTATTGAAATGAAATATTTTTTTTATAAAATATAATATTAATAATAATAATAACAATAATAATAAAGGAAAATTGACTAATTTTACGAATAAATAATTGGAGTTAAGCTTTTTATAAAGTAACAACTTTTTCTTATGAGTGTCTATTTAAATACATATATTATGGAAATTATAAATTAAATGATAATTAATTTTGCATGAAATATTTTTTGTAAATATTATTATAATTGAGCACGTATATAAGGTATAAAAAAGTTGCTTCTCGTATAATAACTTTTATGAATAGAAATATTATAAGATTTATCTTGGGAGATGTATATGTAAAACAAAATAAAATAGAATTTAATACCTTTGAAGGGATTAGAGTCATATTGAGTTTTAAAGTGGAAAAAACAAACGTTGCTCGTTATCAAGAGAGAAACTCAGCTATTGATCATATAAGCTATTGGGCTGTTACCTTTTGTAACAAAGACGCGTCAAGGGAGTTTGTATTTTTCGGGCAAAATTTCATACATATACAGTCAAACATAAACTAGTCAATTATTTTATTTTTGTTCTCTTTATTCTTAATTCAAAAACATTAACGTTATGCCAATAACTTTCTTTTTTAATACAAGATGTATCACTATAAATTGAAGCTCGGATAATGGCCATTCAAAAATCTTTTCGATTATATACACTTATATAATTCTGTTACGAATGTATTACTTCGTTGCGTAATAGAAACGTAAATGAAAATCAATGCAAGCATCTCAATGATTGCCAAACAAAAGTAGCTTCCAGCACCGCGCGTTTCGTACTATCGGGGGAAAAACTTTACGCGCGCAGTATAGCGCCGACAACGATGACAGAGACAGCCGATATTTTATTAGAGCCTGTAGCCTGGCATTTCCATCGGAAATCCGAATTGAAAGATGGCCGTAGACCGGACTGGGACTTGGAGCGGGAAACCTCCGGATACTAGAAATCGACTCTATCAATCAGCCACTAACGCCACTAACATCTCCCTCATCCGATTGCTCTATCTCTCCCCCCTTTCTCTCGCCTGAGACCTGTTGAAAAGACTATATCACTTTTCTCGCTATTTTTATTCGTTACGAAACTTTTCTGTCTCGAATACTCCAACTTTTTACATCGACTGCAACTACTATGTATTACGTAGTTACGTAATAATTAAAATTCACGTTTCTTACTAAACATATTCAACACTCGATCGTGTAATATTAAAAAACAGTAAAGGTAGATTCTTTTCTCGTCAAAAATCGATTCGTTACAACGTAAAACAACGATCGCTCAGTATTTCGATATACCATAATTATCACGTCCTAATTAACTGACGTTTACTTCGATCGAATAATGCATTACAAGTATACCATTGAATTTTAACAAATCAGTACCTTCCTCTCGCAGAAAAAGACCTCGACAAAAAGCCGACTGGTAAAACAATTAATTTGTATCAGTCTCAATAAAAGAGCATCCCGAGAGCGAGCGCGAAACTTTCCCGTTGCCTTCTTCATTCCCGTGCGGCCGGAAAAAGGTATAAGCAAGCGCAACACGACAGAAAAAAACGCTGAAAAAAAAGAAGAAAAAAACAACACAACACCAGCGCTAGAAAAGGAGAGAGAAAGAGAGAGAGAGAGAAAGAAGAAGAAACGGGCGTCGGCCACCTGCGACGACAAAGCTCTGCGCGGGCGATAAAAAGGCAAGAGCGAGTCACCGCTGCCGGCGAGTAGTCGTCGCAGAAGAAGAAGTAAATCTACTTTCCACTTAATCACGCTTCGTCGTTTTTAATGACGCGTGTTACTACTGCTGCTACTACTGCTGCTACTGCTGCTATGGGTGTGCATCGACGCATTGTAGCGTGAAAACGTGCGTGCGTGTGAGACGTCGTCGTCGTCGTCGCGAGGTAAATTTCGACCAAAAACGAGCGTCGCCTCGTCCCAGATAGGTACCACGCTCTCTCTCTCTCTCTCTCTCTCTCTCTCTCCTTATATGGGGGTACGAGCGAGAGCACACACAAGTACTTCCGGCACTTGCGGGCGCCGGAACTTGCGCGCAGAAAGAGCGCACGCCGCGCTTATATACGCGCACATGCAGGCAAGCAGGCAGGCAGGCAGCGAGTAGCTATGCCTCTGCCACATGGATGGGGTTCTCTCTCTTCCTCTCTCTCTCTTCACCCGCCCGCGCGAGAAACTCGTGTGCGCGCGTTTCTCTCCCACCCAACGCTGTACCACTCCACCTTCCGCGAGCAATCAGGCATCGGGGCAAAGTCACTTTCCAACAAGTTCTAAACAAACTTCGGCAAAACTTGCGACGCCCCCTCGACGCCGTACGAGCCGCCAGACGACGCCCGCCCGCCCGCGAGCGCAGAAATGAATATAAGCACATCGCTTTAAGATTGTGTGTATATATATATATATATATATATATGTATATACCTAGTGAGTAGCAGTAGCAGTAGCAGTAGCAGGAGAAGGAGAAACGATCGTGAGAGTTTTACCCTTTCCCCGTGTGTATATCTCTGTATCTAGACGCGCGCGGGTGTTTTCTCTCACTCACTCGCCTCGCTCGATCTGTTTCATCTCTCCCGCTTCTTTGTCCCATCCCCACGCGCACGCACGAGCGTCTTTCTGTGTTTATGCACGCCTTTGATTCCGTGCGCCTCTTACTCGCGCTTTCAATCCCTATATACTATACAAGAGCGGAAGAGTAAGAGAGGGAAAGAGCTGCCTAGTTGGTTTGGGAGCGAGGATTGCTTGCTAGCGCGTCTTTTATTCACTTCGGGGAAAGCTAGTCTATTCATTGCGCTACGACGCCAATTATCCCGCTCAACTTTCCGCTTATCTTAATCTTTTTACTGTGAGATGTGCTTTGAATGATGCTGTTATATACAGAAGATGCTTCGTTTTATCAGGTGGATGTGTGTGTGCGGTTCGTTATTGGTATACCTGTAATGATTATAACGATCATAATTATATAGAGAGGATTTTGAAATGATTTTTACGAAGCATTGAGGAATAAATTTTATAAATAAAGGTTCTCAGCTATAGCTGCTTTTCAGCAAGTACATATTGCAGATCACTATAGTTTTGGAGTTGCGCGAAAAATCCGCTCCTCGAGCGCATGGTTTCTTTATAACCCTAGTGCATTATATTTTTATCGGAATTTTGATTTAAGCAACGCTGTGTACGTGCTCCCAAGTTTTCGAGAAACAAGCTTCTCCTCACCGAAGTACAAAAGCATCTTTGCTTATTGTTATTTAATATAAGCAACCCAAATGAATCATTTGAAAACGGCTCAGATTCCAACAATCAGATATTATTTCACTAGAGCGTATATAACAGCAGTAACTGTTTCAAAATAACCGTTCACCTACAAATTTCCAGAAAAGTAATTACTGTCAACGTACGTATCCTCTGGCCACAATAAAGTAAAGAGTAATTTAATTCAATTAAATTCCCCCACCCCCATCCCTCCTCGTTGCCCCTTCTCAACGGCCCAACCCAACCACCCCCCCAGTCTTGCTTTATATTTCTCTATTTCTTTCTCGCTCCCTTTCCTTCCATCTCACTCGCTCATCCCCCTCTCATCTCTATCTCGCCTCTCCCTCCCCCTTTCTCCTGTTATCTCGCCTGCATCTCTGTTTCTCCTTTTTCTTCCGCAATCTCTTCCCTCCTCCTTGCGCCTTACTCTGAAAAGAAAGAGAAAGAGGCCGAGAGAGAGAAAGAGAGTGAAGAACCTACCCTATCTGCCTCCTCGTAACGCCGCTGTTCTTTCTCTCCCTCTCTTTCTATCTTTGTTCGACCCCCTCTCCCTTTTCGAAAGTTACCCTCTCGCTCTTTCGACCCACGTCATTTTCCGTATACGACTATGGCGAGTGCAAAAGCGCGCACGCGTTGGCTTGTCGAGTAGGTTAAATAGAAATTCGCGCGTCGCTCACGCCAAAGTTATATATATCTATATACACACCTATACATCTATATATATATACACGCACACACTTTATCTTCGAGTGTATGTTTGCTCGTCTAATTATTCAGCTCGAAGTGTTTTAACTCCTTTATGAGCAGAGGAGAGGAGTGAGAGAAAGCTATGTGAGCTAGTAGTAGCAAGCGCCTGTTGCAATACTCCGCGCTCTTTGACTCTACTTCTTCTTCGTCGTCATCCTACTCCCTCTTTCGCTCTCTCTCACTCTCGCTCACTCTTGCTTCTACTTCAACGAGATGGAGATCTTTCGAGCACTCGTGGATATTTAACGCTGATTCGCGAGCCGTTTAATCTGCGAATCTTCATCCTTGATCTCGTATCGTCGCTGTGTAACCCTTTAATTAATGACTCCTCTTTTTTCATCTCCCACCCGCGGCGCGCGGACGAGTGTGCGCACGCGCGCCTTTGCTTCACGGACAAGTATAAGCGGCTCACGCTCTCACCCTTTCTTTTTTTTTTGCTCGTGTTTTTTCCTTTTTCTTTTTAGCTCTTTTACAGATCCTAATGATATGGTGTCTAACACACAAAGAGTATAATATTATTGAGACTTTTCAGTACTTTTTCTTTTACGAAAATCCGAATATTTATATAGTTCATGTCAATACTGAAAGATTAAACTGGAGAATGTTTAGTTTAAAAATGAAAAGTATAAATCGGTTGAGAAACAACGATTTGAAAAAGCAAATTCGCAATTACTTTACAGAGATAAACTTTTATATAATAAAAGATTCACGTTTTCTATAAATATTAAATTTAACTTTATTAATTTGACAAGAATATTTTACAGAGTTACGTTCTGCATTTAACTTTATGTATCAAAGTGATAAAATCCTTCTGATGGATAGCCTCATACCAAATGGATTCATCCATCACAAAATTGTTAATCTCTTTTAAAATGTTTTACTTCAAATATTAACTTAAAATCGTTTATTTGATATTCATGGTTGTAATAAATTATGAATCAGATGGAATTTATTGAATGATACATAATTTTATAGATTTCCGACTGACATAAATTATAATAAAATTTTAAATCATTAATTATTTGCAACGTTAAAAAAATGTACAAATTATTACAAATCTTACGTAAATATTTGATTATATTAATTATGCTACTTGTTCAACAGAACTCTACTAATTTGATTTTAATAGTAAAATATAGATTTAATATTGAATATAAGTATCACTTTGTCGAGAGTTGATAGCAACCACCCCAACTAATGTTCGAGATAAATACCAAGGGTGATATCTACGAGCAAACACTAAAGTTAGGTAAGGTGTTGACTCAAACAATTGTACAATGTCTTCAAGAAGACGTAGATGTTTACCGAGAATATTAGGCATATTCTTGCCTAAAAATTCTAAAAACAACAAGATAATCATCCATCATCAACGTTGATATCCAATAAGAATGACGCAGGAGCAATAAAATAAATTGAAATAAAACGATAGAGTTGTACCAGGCACAATTCAATAATGCTCGAAATACTCGTTTAACATACACCAAGTAGATAAACTCAATTCAAGATGTTTCGCAGTTTATATTCAAATGAACGGCAAAAAAGATTTACCACGCCTCTTCTCCTCCTTCTCCTCTCCCTCGTCTCGGTCGATGCCACGCAAGATTTAACATAAACGTTCCTTTCTCTCTCTCTCTCTCTCAACCGTCGTAAGATAAAGAATCGAAAACGCATAATACAAGCAACCGCGGGTGAGGGAGAAAGCATGACGGGAAGGGCGGGCCACGAAAGCGAGACAAGCGCGCCGCGGAGTAGAGCAGCACGCGCGCACCTGTAAATAAAACGCGCGTGCGAATTTCAACGATTCGAGGCGGTGACGGTAGCGCAGTAGGACGTACGACGAAGGGGGAGGGGGGAGGGGGGAGCGAGGGGAGGAGTGCGCTCGTTTCCGGCTTGGAAATGTAAAGAGGAGAAGCCCGTGCGCTCGCTCCCTCCTTCGTGGAGCATAAAATCGACGACGCGAGTCGTCGTGCATGCGAGATCAAACTGAATCTTTCAGACGGAGGCCCTCCTTCTCCTCCTCCTCCTCTCTCTCTTCCTCTCGTCGTCTCGCTCGCCTCCTTGTGTCCTAAATCGAGCAGATGTCAGTCGTCGATTATTTAAAAAAGCCCCCGGAATATGCGCCGCGCCGCGCCGATCCTGCAGAAGGTATTCCTTCGTGCGTGCGCGAGTGCGGTTTTGACTTTCTTAGCTCCTTTTCGCTCGCTCGCTCGCTTTTCTTTGCACGCCGCCGACTCGCTGGGGCTTTTTCTCCCTTGGGGGAAAAGAGAGAGAGAGAGCGTGAGAGACTGGAAAGATGCGAGACTGAGAGCCAGAGAGGAAACTTTAAGGTGCTGAAAATACTCGACTGCGAGGTATCTCGATAGCACGCGATTTCCGAGCAGGACAATCAAGTTATCACCGACTTGTGGTGCTCTAATTTGTTGGCTTTGTACATGCGATTGCTATCGCAAACATTTGACTGTTTTCGAATAAACCCAAAATTTTGAAAAAAGAACGGTTATGTTGTGTGTTATATATACGGTCAATATAATAAGCGCATTAAACTGAATACAATATTTCGAAATATATTATAGACAAAGAAACAGTAATAAATTATACAAGAAAGAGAAATCGAATTACGTGCGGATTGAAAATTAAATAAATTCTGTTAAATTTTCTGGAACAAGAATAAAACGTTGTCTTGAAGAAATTTGTTAAATAAATAAATGAATAATAATCATATTATTGTTTAAAGAATGAATTTACTTATAAATTTATCTGAACCATTTACCCAATTCCTGGAAACACAGTATTAATTGGTAATTTGATTTTTTTTTGAATAATTGTTATAGCTGACTCTAAAAACGTTTAGAATGTCGGTATTTTCGTATTTCAATACTATCAGCAGCGCCACGGATTATTATTTAATAAGAAAAAGTTCAATATATATTATTTAATAATAATTTTTTAAACATGAACTTTACTATGTTTTATTGTAAAAACTTTTTAAAAAATCATCTTTTTATTAAAGTCATACTTATATCCACTAAAAGTGTCTCTAGGTATCGCGCATAATATAGTCATCGTTTAGATTTAGTTCCTTAAGTTGACTTTAATGAACCCGAAAATCAATATTCTCAAATAAAAAGTCATCTTATTTACCCCAGAGCTTTAATATTTTCTGCTCGGCTTGCATCTTTAACCCTCGTAGATAGTAAATACTAATATCTCCACTTTCAATCTTCCTAAAACGTTGCCACCCCGCTGGTTTTCATCAATTTTCCATCATTAAATTTCCCACCCGCACTTCATTATTCACTCCCGGCATTCGGAGTAACTTTCCTCGTTGAGAAATTTAAGAAGTAATCCCTCTCCCACTCTCTCTCTCTCTCTCTCTATCCTTCTCTCCTTCACACTCGATCCTCCTCCTCGTTCCCTTCCTGCTTATTCTCCGGCGGGCATTGGCCGCGAAAATATTGCGAAATTTATGCGGCGGCTGCTGCTGCTGCCGCGGCGATCGCATCGGACATTACGAACGGGCTTCGCGCGATTCTTCCTGAATATTCAATACGGACCGTCCGTTTTCCTCCCTCGCTATCCCGACGACCGATAAAATACTTTCCACTCGCTAGCGCCAATTTTCGCGCTCTCCAATAATTTTCGATTTTCGAGATAATCGGTGGTCCCGGCCCTCTTGAGAATGGACGGCTTTCGACATCGGGCCACGACAGAATTCTCGCTATATATACCTTTCTCTCATTCTTTCGCTCGCGTGTCCTCCGTACGCGAGTTTTTCCCCCTTTTTTGGCAGAGTAACTGGATCGAGAGAAGACGGACAATTTTGCCCGCCTGCCTCTTATTCGAAAGGTCGAAATTTTTCTCTCTGGCCGCTGCTGCCGCGCTCACTGGAAATTGGCCCGCGATGCAAGATAATTGGGAGAGAGAGAGAGAGAGAGAGAGAGAGAATTTTTCTAGGTCGCGCGTCTCGAATTTTGGATTTCAGATGAGGCGAGCGTGTACGATGGCAAACTCGGTATGCGGGAAGATTGGACTCGCGCGCGCGCGTGTGGCGTATAACGAGGAAAGTGCGAGAACGCGCGACAAACGCGCGGCTGACCCAGTTTTTATCGTTGGGAAGGGGAAAAGCCAAATTTTAGAAACAAGGCTTGACTTTATATTAGAAATTTCAGTTGAAGATAGGAAAACACAATGGGTTAAGTACACTTATAGATATAATGTGCTCGACCTAATTCCTCGCTACCACTACTTATGTCTTGCATGTATAGATATATCATGCTTTCTAAAATAAGGCTCGGTAACTTTAAGTTTATTTTATATGTGGATTTTGACGAAAAAGCGAATATTTATTCTAATCTCAATCGAGCATGGAACTTTTAACTTCGAATAATATGTTGTTGATGGGAATTCGTCAAATCTGAATGAACAAATAAATATTTGTTTCCTGTAAAGCGCTAAAACTATTGTTGTGTGATTTTGTACGCAAATAAAACACTTGATAATTATGTTACAGGATTTTTTTGTTGTTACTATACTACATCAGTATTAAAATCTCGTAAAAATCCACTTGAAAAAGGTCATGTCCTAATTCGTGTTCATGCCTGTAAAAATTGTAGGAAAAACAAATCATCATCGTTTATTCGCATAATTTAAAGTGACCTACATTTTCAAACCCCCAAATGCTAAAATGCTTTATCTCAATCATCGTTGAGATCAATATGACTGAATTGTACAACTTTGTGAAAAAAAAAATTGCGACGAAAAATATAACAAAGCCATCCATTAGCGCAAGACTTGAAAAAAAAAAGCTGAACCAGTAAAACGGTCGGAGTGAACGATTCAACTTTCTTTATTAACATCTGTTGCTGATGTAACCAAAATTGCTCTGTGATATAGCAAAGTGAAAATTTAACAAGATAAAATTATCATTGTTTTAAAAATCAATTTGGAGCGTCTGCTACAAAACAGATATCTTTATAAAATCAGTTCACCGACTGTATTGAAGTTTCTAGATAGTTTATAAATTATCATGTTTTCAAAGTGACCTCGTGGATATACCATTAAAATGCAACACAAAATATTCATAAGTTATATTTTAGAAATGAAAAGTATTAATGCATAAATCAAAAAGATATTTAATTCATTTGAATATTTCACATTCGATGAATATACATTACCGAATAATGAATCTCGGATAAAGAAACATTATTTTTAATTAGAAATGTAAAAAACCTGTAAAGGAGAATTCTCTCGGTGAGCTTATTTCATTTTAAAAGACTACATACCAAATCTGACTTATCATATAAAGCAAGCAACTTAATGTTTAGAAGAGATTTGATGAGTTTCGTTTCCCGAAGTAGTGTAGGTCGAGTTTATACAGACATTGATTTTTAATCTACTTTTTAATAACATTCGTATGTAGTAATCTAGTCAATTTTTAAAGGTATTTTCAAGTATTTTATTGTTTAAGTAATTCTACAGATTTTGCATAGTACATTTTGAAAAATAATTAAATTACCCTGTGAGCATTTTCCTTTACTCGCCTTTGGAATATTTGAGTGATATATTATTCTTGCATTGCGATTAATTCTTGGATAAACTTGTTTAATTTTCAAACATTAGCGTTAGCTTTGGTATTCTGTAAAATTCATTCAAATGAATCTTATGAATTTTGAATATTCATTACTGGAAGTGTGTCGCATTTCCAATATTATTACGTCAAACTTTATTGCAATATAAATTTTCCAATTTATTGTTATGATGAAGTTATGTAACGTGCACTTTCGACTAAATACAAGTTTATATTGCTGCCGAATTTCGCAAATATCTATTTTGCCATAATTACCAGTATTTACCGCACTACCATAATAATTACCGTTAAATAAATACCAGAGTTAGAACATATCGCCGTCATGGCACTAGTTTCGATAATCGACCGACCAGGATTATGATTTTGATCGACTTTTTTTCTTTTATAACAATAACGTATATTACTAATATTCCAAAAAATATAATTAATGCCAATTTTTTAACTTTTTCAAGGTACTAATACGACACAGTTACATACTTAACTTTACGGCGATATAAATTTTCACGCTACCAATGTAACAACAAAACACATAACCCCTGCGGCAAGATCATTATTCGACGAGTCCCTTCCTAAAATCACGCAAAAAACGATTACAATTAGACGGTAAACTCCATTATTCATCAATCCGGCAATATAACTAAATCAGAAAACCCTTTGTTACGAGCTGCCTCTCCCCGGGAGATCCCAATAAAGATTACCAATTTACCGCCGGCCTCCCATCCGCGATCGCATTAGCGTAATTCGTCAATCAATAATTAACCCACCCTTAGCCCCGCTCCTTCCGGCTCCGTTCTCCTATAGCCCCTACGAATTCCTCCTCGAGGAACGACATCACGGCCAGATTTTCCTGTGACCCCCGCGTAGAGCCGTAAATTCCTCCCCTTCCGATATCGCACACCGGCACTCAGTCGTGCGCGCGTGCACGTTCACTTTTACGTCCTATTCTCCCTCGGCGTACGTATATATATATATATAGCGATGTAACATAGCTTGCTATATAACTTCTACGCACAACCAAAGTCTCGTGGCGTTTCTTAACAAAAATTCAATTTCCCACCGCATACATACATGCATACAAGTGTGCAGTGCAAACTATATACATATATGTAGGCTCAGTAGGTATATACAGGCCGATCAATCGGGTCGCACGAATTACCGAACGTGCGCGCGCTCTACAATTTTCGCGATCGCGCGCTGGCCGAATGCGCGAAACGAGGCAGGAAATTTGTGTAAATTTGAAGGTCCTCGATGAATTTCCAATGCGCACCCACACGCGACCTCCTCTCTCTCTCTCGCTCTCTATCCCACATCCGAGCGCGTTCGACTACTGCGCGCCCCCGGGAAATATACGCGACTGGAGGGTAGCGAACGTGCGCCGGCACGTCGAGAAGCCAAAGTCATCGTCGTAGTCGTAGTCGTAGTCGTCCCTAAATCGCTGGAAAATTCATTCGCTATATATGGCGAAGGCGCCGTCGTTCAAATTTGCACAGCTTTTCTCTTTTTTTTGGCATAACCACCCGCACACCCTTCCGTACACTCACCTGTATATGTATATATATCTAAGTATATAACGCTGCAAAAGCAAGGGAGGAGAGAAGGAGAGGAAAACGACCTTAACGCTAATGACCGGGGGCATTTAATATTTACCGCGGTGGCGGCGCGGTGGGCGCGAGCGAGCGAACGCGGGGTTATAAATTCGGCACGAGCACGCGAACGCGGATGAGAATTACCGGCCACGGCCGATGGTATAATGCAGATTACGCGCCGACGCCGCCGCCGACGCACGCCCGGAAACGTACGTAATACACTATATATATGTGTGTGTATATGTATGCTGGTTGAACGCACAGGCGCGGAGGGCCGGAAAAATTCTGCCGGTGGAACGAGTAGTATCAGGATCAGTTTCTATATTACGTCAAAGTGGACGAGGCGCAACCGTGAATTATTACGTAATGTCGTTATGCGTTTCAATGTGTGTATATATATATATATATATATGTGTGTGTGTGTGTGTGCGCTGGAGGTTAAGCGTTTATTAATTAAGGCGGTGGAGTCATTTTCTTTTATTTTTTTTTTTAGGCAAATTGTATAGTAGTCTTTTTTCTGTGTTGTTTATAGCGGAGAGAATTACGATGGTGGAAGGTAGTTTTTTTAAAAAGATTGTTGCACAGGATTTTTATAGGTTGTAATACTCGTATCGCAAGGTAATTAGAATAATGGAGAACGTGTAGCTAAAATTACTTATTTAACCTCTTCGCGGAGACTCGTTGGGGAGAGAATTTTTTTCACAAACTCCTTTATGAATATAAAATAACCAAAGATTATATTTCACATGCTGTTCAAAGTTTCTGTCAGAAAAATTTAAAGATAGAATTTTCAAATGTTCTTAGTTAAAATTTTAGTTTGCAATTGAAGAATTGAATAGATCATAAAATATCAGTAATTATTATACGTAGGTAGGAATCAAATAGTAAAGCGAAAAAAATAAGCAACAAACAGAAACTCCTTATTCAACCACGGAGCTATAACGTTGAGATGCCATGTCAAGAGCATCGCGAGTTAGTTATTATTCATTTGCTGATTCATCGGTTTCTCAACACTTGTAGATTGTCTAAACGTCCAAGGAAACCTCTGTGACACAAGTTATAATAAACTTACATCGTTATTTTAGATAATATATTTTTAAACAGTTTATTTTTAAATAAATCGTTGCAGTGTTAATAATTATTAGATTCTTTTGAAGGATTATCATATTCGAAGTATTTTAATCAAACAAATATAGGTCGAACGAATGTCTTTGTAATAAATCCGTTTTACCTGGATGTCACTTATTTAGTATTATAAACACGTATTTCATTTATATAAAAAATGTAATTTATGAAAAGAAACTTTAAAATTAATGTTTCCTTTTTAAAGATGTCCAACGATCGTGATTTCCTTTTTAGCTGTTTAAAATAAATAATGCAAGACATATAGCATAAGCGGACAATAGCTTTTATTCGAATCGATAGTATTATATTCACCACACAATAAGGAAGCGAAACCTACATTTCATACCCTTCCTTTAATAATTGATTTTATAACTGATAATTTCCATTTATCACGTCAAATACTTCAAACAGATACGAGAAAGTCTTTATATACGAATGTGTAAAATATTTTATAACTCTCCGGCTTTCTATATAAATTCTCCATAAACGTAAAATTCAGTGAAAACAGAATGAAGAACAGTCGTAAATCTTGACAAAATCATCTTTTAGAAATGAAATGTGTTCCGTCGCAAAATCGATTACGCGAATTTCGTATATTTAAGGTCTTGTGCTGTTGAGTCGAGTGCACCTCACAATACGCTCACACAAAGCAAAAAGGCGTCTGTTTGCAAACAATTCAGGTAGTTTTGGAGCTGCTTTGAAATTCAATTAAATTAAACGGGGTTAAAAATTAATTATTACGTCACCGCAAGCACTGAAGAATCTCTTTACAAGAATTTACCTTTGCTGCTGGGTATGCGAAATCATATAGTTTCGCGGTAAAGGGAGAGATCTTGATGTTTCGCGAGGGGGGAACAACACGAGTTACTTAAGAGCATTAAGGGAGAGTTTTGAAGTAAAAAGAACCATGTCAGCGCACTAAAAGGTAAAACTTAAAAAAAAGAGTGCAAAGAGGGAGAGAGAGAGAGAGAGAGAGAGAGAGTGAGAGAAAGCGGGCGACCGACGAAATTTTTCACCGTGGAAAAAAGCGTTGCACGTACAAAGAGCAACAAAATGACCGAAAGAAATTGAATAAGCCTTTTAAATTAGAGTTGACTAAGTACTTTGTTTAATTTTCGAAAGTAAAAAGTTGCGCCGAAAAATATATATATGTGTGTGTGTGTCTGCCTGCCTGACCTTATCTCGGAACTTACTTTGTCGGGATATAAAAATGGACGGTTTAATGAATGCTAAAAATTTAACGCACCTGCGTGCATTTACATAGAGATGGAATTCAGGACATTAGGTACGAAAAAAAGTTTAGAGCGTTTTCAAGTCGCTACTTTATACATATTCATGCGTTTCATCAATACGTTATAAATGTAAAATTTTCCATGGGTATTCTTCAAGCTTACACTGAAAAAAATATTAGGAGTATCAAATAAATAGTTATTTGAATAGTAGTAAATAAATATTTTTCTTGAATCAAATAAATATTTATCTGTTATTACTACTTTAGCACTAGAATTAATAGAAGCAAATAAATATTTATTTGTTTTAAGAAAATATTTATTTACTCTATTCAAATAAATATTTATTTGATACTACTAAATATTTTTCTCAGTGTATGTATTTTGAAAATTACAATTATTGTCAATCGGTAGCTTCAATAATTATTAATTTATAAAGCAACAGAATTGTTATTTTAATGCCGTTAATACTTGAATGCTTGATCGCTTTGGTAAAAGGTAAAGCAAGATTTAAGTAATTCATATAGTTACAATTTATATATTCATATAACTTAACAATATACAGATTTATTAATATTTCAGAACCTATAAACGAAAAGGAAACATAAGGTGTGTTAACTAAATGGGTCATACTTCATTTCTGGTTCCAGGTGCTTAATTATGCGAGATATCCATCAAAGATTATTGAAAATAAAATTTTCATTTTAATGTTCTTCCCGGAATAACCACATATCTGCACTTCTCATGATTTCGAGAAAATCGTAGTTTTAGTTTTGAATTAGGACAAACGAGATTAAATGCAGCATTGCACATTTGATTTCATGTCTGTTTCAGGAATAAGAAAAAATTATAATTAAATTCTGTGGTTTTTCCAATCTTAATGGCACTTATATTATTTTTCCGGTAACTTTTTATACCTTTCTTATTATTTAAGACAAATACCATCATACTAACCATGCGAACGAATGTCTTTAAAAATATTTTATAGTTTACTTTGCAGTTAAACAACATTAAAATTAACTAAAGTATTAATATTCGCGTGCTAATTGTTTTACAGTGCCAAATCTATACTCTGATTTATGAGATACTAATGTAATTACTTTTCTGAGTCTAGAATTGTATCGTACTTCCGAAAAATTGAATGAAAACAGTGCAGATATATGATTATTCTGGGAAAATGTAATTATATTGCTTTTCCTTGTGCTCATTCGAGAAAAGGAGTGCACTACCTTATCAATTTCTGTTTTAATGACATGATAGAGAACTATTTAAAAGAACAGAAGTAGCATAAAATCGACACAGAATTATAACAATCACATATATTGAATTGTATTTCAATAAATATTATTCATACGATGTCAGGACAGCAACAATTATATTGTAAGTATCTTTTTTACGGATGTATTTATTAACATTTTTGAACATTAATAAAATGAAAAATCGTGATATGATGTACTCTACATTGTTTGTTTTCCCAAAAACCGGATTCATAAACTGAAGCAAAATTAATTCAAGGTATATTTTATCTTGTCTGTTTATTTATGAGCTGTAATATTGAAAGAGTAAAAGCAGTGAAAAGCAGCGACCTTAGTTTTGATTCTTGATTTTTTTTACATATTAGTCAGTATATAATTTGCCACGTAAAAAATCAAATCAATAAACTTAAAAATCGTATTATAATATCATAAATATTTCAATAATATTTTTATTAAAATATAAACATAACGAAACGTATTATACCTTTTAGTTTGTAAAAACCACGTTACTTTTTTTTATTTCATTACCGCAATAAAAATATAATACGAGCCATAACAGTACATATTTCTTTGTTTACCCTTTGTTAATACAAAAATCTTCTCTAATATTATTTATACTTAAACCCTCATAATGATAATTACGGGCGCTTTTAAATGACTAAAGTCACTTAAATACACAATAAATACGCCTAGCCCAGCAGCCTCCACCGTTACTTAAGCAAGAAGCAGTAAAAAATGAATAGGACGCATTAACAAACAAAGTAAATTTCTCGCAAAGCCCCCTCTGACGTACAGGCGTACAAACACAGGGCGAGAGGCAAGCCAGAGCGAGCAAGCGAGCGCGCGCGCACACACAAAAGGAGAAAAGTTTAAACGCGCGTCAACGAAAATAATCCCCTCGCAGCTTTTCTCCCACCCCCTCTCTCTCTCTCTCTCTCTCTTCCGTGCGCGTACGCGCTACTTGTGTACATACACACATTCGTACACAACTGTATATATACATATATGCATATATACAATTGTGTACGCGAGCTCCCGAGCGCGTCGAGGGACAAAAAGTGGTAGAGAAAAAAAAACGGCCACTATATCCCTGCGCGGCCTCGCACGCGCGGGTGCGGCAGCTAATTTATCCCGCAATTCGCAAACTGTCGTTTCGCACCGGCCGAAAAATCTCGCAAGCGCACTGAAAACACACACACACACACATATACTAGTATACATACACACTCGTGTGCATACAAGTGTATAAAGCGTGTGAGAGGTCGCTCGCAGGGATGCAAGTGGCTAGGCGGCGGCGCCTTCCCTTGCGTCGACAGCTCGAGTGCCTTACGTATATATATATATATAAGCGTCAATGTATATGTATGTATGTGTGTGTGCCGAAAGAAAACTCGCGAAAAGTATGCGGAAGAAGGTGGGGGGGGGGGGGGGGGGGCGGGGGAATTGCCACGGCATTAGGGAGAGCTCGCGAGTGGGGAAACGCCGAAGTGCTGGCTGTATGAATGCCGAGTCAAAATGAAGGAGTAAAGAGCCGAAAAGGAACGCGCGCGCGAATAAAGTGAAATGAGAGCCGGGTGAAAAAGTTCCTTCAAATATATATATAAGCGCGAAAGAGAGCGCACAGATAACCTTCGGGAGTTCGATGAAAAGAGGAAGAGAGGGTGCGAGCACAATGGTTGGAGGTGGGGGAGGGTTGCGTTTGCGACGCGATGAAAATTTCGAATGAATTTAATGGGCCAGATCGAGAATCAAGAAGGAGGGACGAACGAGAAGCGACTGGCTTTCGTGAGAGTGTGAATAGTTTCGTCGGCAAAAGAGGGGCAGCGATTACAGCCGCTTTGAGAATCCGTGGAATCTATTCGGGGGATTGACGCGAGATTTTTCGGTTGTGCGAGGATGAAAGCGCGATGCTCATTGTGATTATTCGGCAAGGGATTTTTCTTTTTTTCGATGCCGCAGCTTGGTGTGGATAAATAAGGTTCGATTTGGTGAAAATATTCTTTATTATACTGTGAGGAAATGAGCCGGAGGCAACCCTAATTTTTCTCTAAATGGCGCATATAAAATTCTTGACAGTAGCTTCAGAGATTGGAGAATCGTTCAATTTAAAGAAGCGGTGTTTGTCAGAGTCGAAAGGTAAGAAAAAGTCTGATGGAATTGATTCAATATCAGACCATGGTTGTATTTAATTGCATTAAAATATTTTCAGGTTGATAAAAATAGCTAAATGTTTCTCCAACGTAGATATTTTAAAATTAATCTCGGGTATATTTTCACCCGTACTATTGATTTCGGGAGTATCCAATTAATTTCTTTTGTTATTCCATTAATATAATATACGGAATATTAAAGTCTATCGGACGTATGCCATTCATTCTTTCTTTTATAGTTAAGTAAAAAAAGAATTCGTATTTTTACTTATTAAATATCACATTCACTATACATCAGATGGGTTACTAGATGAAATATTACAAAAGAAGAGGAAGAAAAATTTTGAAAATAGCCTTGTTCTTGACCAATTGTAATCTTGATTACCTCGTGTCAAACTACCCTAATTACCATTAACTCAAGTCACAAATATTGTATTATCTAATCTCAATAGTCATAAATATACAGACAGAAATGTAAATCATTCGAAACAGAACTCTTTCTTCCGTGAAAAGAACTATTATTTTACAAGTAGACAAGTTTGAAGTTCATAAGCGCGAACATCTTGAAAGTATAATTTTCTAGCCGATGTACTCGAGCGCTGAGACTTTGTGTATACACTTCTTTTTTTTTCTATTTTCTTTTTTAAATCCGACCTTTCAAAGCGGGAAAGAAGCAGCGGAAAAATGCGGTCAAAGTGTGCGTGATGATACGGTAAGGATAATCTATTCATATGCAGGCGGATGTGTGTCGGCGCTAGTAAGACTATGTTTTGAGAGATACGAGGCGCATCTGCTTACGTAAATACTAATGCTGACAAGACCAAACAGTAACTGTAATAATAATCTTGTTTTAAAAAAATTTTTTTTTATAAACATAATTGTTATGATTTATAACTTAGATATTGCATATTATGCTTTACGTTATTGCATGAAAGAACTTTGGGAAACTTTTGAGATTAAATATTTTAGGTGGTTTCATAGCCTACCCATATGACAGTCTTAGCTTGTTGGCGAACTTAAAACAATTACGAATACTTGAACTCTCTTCAACAAATGATTTCTCTGGAGACTTATATTTGATTACGAAATTGTTCCTTAGGCGGAGTTAATACATTAATCAATTTCAAACTTGTAGCCCCATTGTAGAGTGTAGAATTACGCTTAATTATAATGTTTAATTAGTGATAAAGAAATTACATTCCAATGAAGATTGTCATAATATAATTATTGTACCTAATTTAATAATAAATAAAATATAATTAGTTTGAAAAATCAACCTATTTCATAATGGTAAACAGTTCACACAAAAATATATTGAAGCGAATTTTCTCCAAATTATCAGCAAAGTAGTTGTAACGACTAAAATATCTCTTTACTACGAATTCTAACGCAAAAAAGTCGCACTAGCACTTAGACGAACATTATTACGGCACTTCATACGCTAAATTTCCAGCCAGATTAAATTCCGCAAGGAAATGACGCATTTTTTAAAAGCCGACTGGCGAATAAATTCAATGGCCAAAGGCTCTCTCTCTCTCCTCTCTCTCTTTCCCTCGCTAGCGCGTAAGTGCTGCTGCGACGGCCTAGCCTTAATTCAAAAACAAAATTACACGCGGATAATGAAGGCGCGCTCGCTCGACACAAGATGCACATGACAAATTTGCGAGCGCCCATAGCCGCGTATGCACGTATACATATATGGCATACCTTTTTCCCTCTTTACCCTCTATTTCGCCGGTGAAAAACAAAAGGCAAAAGAGTGCGCGCGCGCGCGTGGAGCGAAATCGATCTTTTTTTAGCGTGCGAACGGCCAATTCGGTCGGTAATTGCGTCTAAACTCCACTTGACGAGTGGAGCTGAGATTTATTGTCGCGCCAAGAATGCATCTCTCTCTCTTTTTTACGTTTTTTTTTGTTGGTATGTGTATGTATATGTGTGGGGAGCTCTAAATGCAGTATCGCGAGCGTAAATGCATTAAGGAGCGCGCGCGCGAACGCGACCAGGACGAGGAAAAAACAACGTGGACTGAGAGTTGGAGAAGGCGAAAGGAGATCTAAGCGAAGGCGTGCGGAAAAAATGGCTTAACTCGCCTCGTCGTGAAAGAGAAGGAGAAACAGGAATTAGGAACGAATAAAAGTGGGTTAGAAGCGTGTGGGCGGTGCCGACGACGGCGAAGGAAACGAGAACAAATACGAGGCGAGTGAAGTACCCGGAGCGGGATGTGGCGGAGGAAGAAGAGAAGGAAGAGGAGAACGACGCCGAGGACCCGAATAAGGCGCATAAACTAATTTAAATTTTCGCTGTTCTTCCCAGCTTATATATATATACTTTCGGACGGTCCCGAGAGCTGCTTGCTGGCTCCCTCGCGTTCTTTTTATCCCTTTTTGGCCTCCGCCGTATACATATACCTATATATCGTGTCTCGTCGTGCGAACACTCGTGTCTTCTCGTTCTCTTATTTTTTTCCATTCTTTCACCCCCCAGGCACGAATGGTTTTTCACATAATTTAATATTTCCGAATGACGTATAGCTCTCGAGTAGTATAGTACGTGTACTCGGATATCAAGCGAGATCAAGAGGAGAATATAGCATTACAATTTTTTATGTAAGGGATTTTTTTTTTAATAAAAAATAAAGACCGAATTTTTGAGGTTGAGAAATTTTGCAAGAGCTACTTGGAAGGTTGTACGTAATTTCGAAAACACCGACCTCAATTTCAATAGGTTTACCACAATGCTGTATTACTCGAAAATCATGAATAATGGAGTTCGTATATACATTTATAGTATAAATAACCTATAAGTAAGTTTTGAGTGCAGCCTGATAAAAAGTTTTCTTTAAATTATTTGAATTAAAATGCATTTTCGTTTTATGATACAAATAAATGTATTGAACTATTTAAAGATTTTAAAAGGTTAAGTAACTAGTTTCATTTATTGATATATTATTATAAATTATTTTTAACTACTACAACATATAATGTAAAAAACAAAATTCATAATTAACAAAGATTGATGAATGAATCTTTCAGATATATAAATAAAAAATTCAAAACATTATACAATACTTATTTTGAAACTTTCAACATGTAACCAGATCTCTACATAAATTTAAATTTATTTTTTACAGTTATTACAGTTATTGAATTAATAATATCACTGCCATCCCTTTCACACATTTCTAAATCTTTATTAGATTATATACAAATGTTGATTTGAGCTTTACAAGCATTAATTCAGTAAATTACACTACTATAATTCTCTATATCCCTGGTAGAAAATAACCCAACTAAAATGGCTTAACTGCAACGGTTGGTCAAGTTTTGGGGCCAACGAATAACAAAA
>JAWWEQ010014409.1:0-37033 GCA_035583055.1 Torymus tubicola | reverse complement strand
CTAACCGCGCCCAATGCTGCTTAACTTCGGTGATCGGACGAGAACCGGTGTGTTCAGCGTGGTATGGACGTTGCCGATAGATAACTTGCTCATCCTACATGTAAACACTCAGATACCGACAGCAGATAACTACTTTACCGGCACCTATGTAGCCGTATAAAAATGCTAAGTTTATTATTATTTCTATTATTCAAGAGAACTTCATATTAGATAATTTTCGGCCACTCCAAATATTTGTTTTTAGTTTATTTAATAAAAAGCATATAACTATTTTCAATAATATTTTATTATCTCTCAATTCATAATAGAACCAGTGCGATAAATCTCGAATTGATGAATAAAGAAACATTTTTATCCAAGCTTTAATTGATCAATTTTCTAAAAAAGTAGTTTGATATTTCTCCCTATTTCTCAAATGAACGTAAATATAATAGGATAAATGATAAAAGAGTATAATCACCCACATTTTCCAACCAATACATTACTGAAGTACACTGAAGTTTCAAAAGCGTAAAAAAAAACACTTCAAAACTCACTGCTTTATATATACAATTTAAATTGAACTTATTGTCGGACATATATAATTAAATCAACGGTATATTATTATCGATTTCAAAATGAAATTAAAAGTGTTAGATTAGGTTCACACGTATACAAGCCAAGACATTGCAATTGTATGCTCTTAAAAAAAATTGTATACTTCTACGCACATGCACTTTGTAATGCAGAAAAAAAGAAATAACAAAATTTTTAAACTACTCATCTTAGCCCCCCATTATGAAAATTCCATCATGCCACGTGCAAACATCATATCAACTCACCATTTTAACCTTCTTCGGATGCACGGAGAAGCCAGTCTTGTCGATCTTCATATTGGCAGTGGTTGCGCTGCCGAGTATCGCTACAGCAGCGCCGAGGAACTGGCCGACGAACGTCTCGTCTTGATCCTTAACGAAGAACTTACGCCAACTGGGGTAGGCATGCAAACTCGTTCGATGATTGGTGCCCAAATGACTGTCTTGGACGCCCAGCATCATGGCGAGTACGCGTTCCGCGTTAAGCTGACGCGTAAGATTCGCGGCATGTTCCGGACGCTCAGCCACGCGCTCCAGTAAAACTGGACATACAACGATAATCTGGAGACGAGAGCTGCGTATGCGTAGATCTGTTCCTGGTGTAAGCGACTCCTCGAAGGTTACCTGTGTTACCCTGTTAGAGTAGAGGAGATTTTTTAGCAACGAAGATGTTGATTCACATTGATGTCTTTATCGTTTGTTTATTGAACTTTTTATACGGTTAAGAGGAAATGTAGCAGTATACTGTTTCAAAAAATCGCCAAATTCTTAAACAAAACTTAGTTACGTAGATTAGAAGGCAAAGAACTTGACGTATGGGCGTATTACACTGATGCAAGCAAATCCTGATTTTACAGTAACATTTACTGACTCTATAATGAATTTGACCAATATTATCAGATAAATAAAACTTTTATATTCTTTTTCAGAGTTAGCTCTGTTATTCACCGATATTCTACTGAAAATCATCGAATAACCAATTGAAGTTCAGTACACTAATGAACTCCGTAAAAATTTCACTAATTTAAAATTAAAGAGATTTGGACAAAAAAATAACAACGATGTTGTACAAACTGACTCAACATAATTTTTTTGAACCATCGAAATGATACACAAAAATATCTTGTCAGCCCCAAGCACAACTCAGCGACTGAACATTAACCAAAACTTCGATTCAACGACCTTTAATCTCACTTTCCCTCCCATATCTCTGGTTCATCGCACGCATCACTCACTCGCATACAGCACGCAATACCAAGAACGTGACACCCGCCGCGAGGAAGAAGAAAAAAAAGCAGTAGCTGCATCTGTTGCACAATTAATCCACCGATTAGTCCCTAATCTCATCCTTCGATCTGTACAAAAACCGTCACGAGATTAGGAACTCACTTTGGATCTACAATTATTGTACATGTACATATAACATATGTATATAACTTACCTAAAGGGCGGTCGGCCCTGCTGACGACTAATCTGCTCGAAGCATGCCGTTAGATAATTCACCCAGAGGGCTGATGCTTCGTTGTCCTTGCTTGAAATGAAAACCACATCATCGCGAGTCACCCCGGCGGTGGATTCCGAACAAGGCTTCGACGTGAATGCCGTTGCTGGTGCATGTCGCGTGCCTGCAATCAGAAGAAAATATAGATTAATTGGTTGTACGCAAATTAGTAAATTAAGATTATACAATATAGTCCAAACATATGTTCTTTTATGAGAATGGATTCATTGCTGTGTAAAAAATTGAATACTAATTGTAATGAACAGGGTTTACAAAATAATATATACTTGACGTAAAATGATCTATAGCCACATCATGTACATCGCCCATTACTACAATTATCCAGAGAATGGTTATTGTAACTTTTATTGTAAAAACTTTACTGCGTTATGACTTCGAAGAATGCATCGTTATTAATTAGCTTGAAAAGGTTTTCAGAAGCATCCAGTAAGTTATAATTGGCTTGAAAACAAATTTTATGGCATTACATATATTTTTCCACTCTTTATTTGATGGTGATCTAGACAAATATAATTACCACTAGTCATTAATTTCATAACATAAATTCAATAAATATCCATCACTAGCACACTGAAATTCTAATTATGTTCTCCTATGTAATTAATATTAATATGTTATATCGCAATCAGTGATACGACCTCTTTTTTAAAAGCTATGTTATTGATAATAAAATAATACACTATCCTCACTATTTTCCATTACTGTTCCCACGTTTTCTACAATAAAACAAAAAGTTCTACTTTTCAGTAAATTAAAGCTTTACCCTTCGTCATTCCTAGTTTCATAATTTCTGGAAACCATAAAAAACCCACACTATACCTATAAGCATAAAACTTTACGGCTACCGGTGGTGAACCGCGAACAGGCCAGTCGTTCCTCATTCCAGGTAAACAAGAAGGTGCGTATATATACGCATAACTCGTGTGTGATCCGAGGGCGAGGCTATAGGAAGCCGCGCCCATCACGGGTGCGTGTAATTTAGGCCGTCGTCCCCTGGAGACCTTTACACTGTCTAACCACTGAGTGCAATCGATTCAATTGCCGTAATGGACTTTTTCACTTTCTCTCTTTCTACCTTCGTCGAGCTTTTTTTCGCGCCCCATTAGCACTTGCAAATCGGCGAGCTTTGCCATGTGAGTTCGCGAGCGGAGCTTTAAAAATTTTAGGGATTGGATGGACAAATAATAGAGGAAAATCGCACGTTGTTATTTTTATAAAGGATATTGGAAAAAGATGACAAAGTACTAAGAAGAAATTTTCTTTTACTATTTTCCGGAGGACTGTTGATATTATATAGGTATGAAATTTTAATTGTCAATATTAATATATGAAATAAAAACATTTTCAATTTCAAAATATAGTAAAATATGTGGTACGTCTCACGATTTTGTGTGTCGTCCTTCCACATGAACCATTCTAATCTTCTCCTTATCTTTACCTTTTAGTATATATACTACTAACGCAAGTATAGAAGTGTAACTTCCTTAATTTGTAAAAATTTTGGGGTCTATCAGTTATTAATATTAGCTAGTATAGTAAACGCGTAAAAACTAAAAATCAAACATCATTATTTTTACAATCGTAATATATTGATCACAACAAATATTAATTGAATTATTTTTTTTAAGTTGTCAAAAGTATGTCATAATATCTTAAGGTATATATATATCTATTTGTAAAAAAATTCATTAGATTATCAAACTTCGTATCCTGATTAGTTCTACTTTCTAAGGTAGAATTATTGAATAAACCACAAAACAAATATTCACTGATTCTTATAGTGGAAATATTCACATTTCAAAATAATATAATTTTACTAAAACATTAAAGGACAAATAGAGAAGTTAATTTTGTAAAAATAGTACAATACAAAATAAGGTGGTAGGGTATTCTTCCCGCAAAACAGCTACTTTGCGTACAAAAAGGTAAGTTTCGCGCACTTCGTTAACAAAAAATAATAATAAGAACGTTTATTATTATATGCACGAAGATTAATTTCCAAAAATCATTTAATTCCTTTTAGGATACCACCACCACCATCACCACCCACGCTGTATAAAGAAGCACTTCACGCCCAACTCGTAAACATCATCGCCGAATTCTCTTCAGCCACAAAAAGTTCGCGTGCGCGTGCCTGCCTTCTATAAATACGAGAGCGAAATTATTAACGCTCACGCATTTTTTCACGGGGTTCGCGCGAAACCCGATCCTCGGGTATGGAAAAACATCCCAAGCAAGGGAAGAGATGTGTTACGGGTTCTTTATTTTCGTGTATGTGTATATGTATTTGGGTATACACGAGTAATTCAAAAAGTGACTGCAGATCGCGGGACGACACGTGCCGCGTTCTGGTACTTTGGATTCAAAAATATATGTTCTGTTTCTGTTTGTATGATACGTTATACCGTTTTAATGTGTGTGCATCAACGTATTCCGTTACGAGAAATTTGGTCATAACCAGATCAATGCGATCGGAGTTACATGCGCAAGTTTTTTATAATAATGATGTGATAAATTTAAAGTGCAATTTCAAACCTTTTTATCGTTAAGACCTAAATGCATTAATAACATAATAGTGGAGATTTAATTTTCACTAAATAATATTAATAGAATTATGTAAATCACTTTCACTTAATTATATCCGTGTAAAAGCAATCTGAAATGAACCATTTCTCTAATTATTGCAAACTTCCATGAATCTAATCCTACGATTTCATTTATCAAATCAAACACGCGTATTTTCCATTCTTTAAAAATCCATTTACAGCCATCAACTACTGCTTCCTTCCAAAACCAAACATTCCAACGTAACATCCCGCGTACATCTCGACGCTCGGGCACCTTTCGTTCTCTCTCTTTATTTTCTCTCGACTGTACACATACACACACACACAGTAGTCGCTCGCGTTATCGCGCGTCTGGCACGTCTGCGTGGCGCGTGTGCAACTTTCTATTCCGGAAAGTCGGTGCTCCGTTTATTTATCCGCCTGCAGGAGGAGATATCCGGTCTTTTTCTCTCTTTCACTCGCGTCGATAATTAACCGCGCATGCAGTGTATAGCTGAATAAGGCGAAATTCTCGCGAGACTTTGTACGCGCAGAGGGAGCGGAGATTACGGCATCGGTTACGAACGCTGTATGTAGTGAGGTATGGTGGGGAGATGGTGAGCGATCTGGTTTCGCGGTTTTCAGAGGCGCGATGCTCGAGGGAACGATTGACGGGTGATCGATCAGCTGGTATATATGGGAATCGCGGAAAGTGCAAGCAATGAAAAGTGAAGTGTAAGCTGAAGTGTTCGATATGATTTAATTGTCATGGATTTTCCAATATATACTTTTATACGTGTGTGTATATAAGAAAAAGACAAAATTTATGGCTGATATTTTAAGAGTTTAATAACATACGGTATATTTCTTGGAAAATTGTTCGTTTTACTTCCTTTATTATTAGGTTGCAATAATATAACATTTTCGTTGAATTTAATTGAAACTCGTTAAGCTATTACGATTAGCCATATATAATAAGGACATACATATATATTTAAAATAAATATATTTATTTCATTTTATACAACGCACGTCAATCATTAATTTCTATAAATAACTATAACTACACGTAAAAAATAAACCAAGCAATCAAAATAAAATACATCATAAGCTGTAATTATCGGCAAAACTCGATGAATCAAATGCTATATTAAAAAGGCTTTTATTATAAATTCGCAGAACAAACGTCATTTTCGCATCAAATCACCGAGTTATTATACCCCGGCTGCTATTAACCTACCGCGAATCGTTTTCGATTTCGCGGAAAAGGCAGCAGCTTTGCCTACAAATGTACGTACTCGTATAAATCTTTAATGTAAATGCGCGCGAATCTTTTCATATTGTCAGAATTCCATATTCGTTCAATGTCCTTTTAACGTCGCATGATTGTGTTGATTATACGAATGAAAGCCCTGCATATACACGAATAATAATAATTGAGTATATATCTTAAAGTGCGCTGCAAGAAAGAACGCGCGTTGTAAGGAAGAAAGATTCTTTGTCGATTTATGCGCGAGTCGACGCAGTTGTATTTTTAGAGAGGCCGGAAAGATCCGGTGGAGGGAGAGTTCGGAAAGGGTTTAATGTCAGTGACCAGGAGAACGCCACGCCCTGCGTGTCGCGAATGTCAATGAGTCTTCGTGCGAGCTGGCACTTTCTTATTGTTCTGTAATATTTATTAGGTTTTTATTAGGACTGAGTGTTGATAAATTAGCAGAAGTTTTCTTTTTATTTCACTTGATTGTTTACAAATTAGCTAAACAAATAAAACATATATGGAGCATTTTTAATTTTTAATTTTTTTTAATATAAGGTTACTCGAGGTCATTCGGACACTTTAAAGCCCAAAATTTATTTATTGATTTACAACCGCATGATTAGAAAAGAATCATGTATAATTTCTGCGAAGAAAAACATAAAAAATGTCGTATTAGTCATATTGACTTTCAACGAAGATAAATCATAAAAAGAGCCTTTTAGCTATATGCTATATCACTCGCAGTTAATTCGACCAAATCAATACAAAATACTTTATTAATTTTTTGATGGCAAAATAGACGAAATTCCGAGACATATATTAAAATACAATTTATCTTATTCAAGGAAAAAATTCTTGTTTATATACCGTTTGGAACATATACAGCTGCTTTTTGGATTACTTTTCTTGCACAAAAATAAAAAATGTTTCGCAATATTTTGACATTATTTATTTATAAAATATATATATATATATATATATATATATCATATTTATTAACTATTTATTTATGTGTCTAAACTGACCAAATTAGATATATGGCCAAATCACCTAAAGTTACTTTTGCAATATTATTAATTTTTTCGTAAAATATCAGTTAATTAAATTAACGTATGCCACATGGTAAAGCAAGGTCACTCAGTTTTCTTTTAACAGTTACCTTTCCGATGTCTACCTGTTATGACTTCTAATTAATACGTGTATACCCTTCACTGTTATACGATCTAACACCTTAAACCATTTGCATATAATATTACGATTGGAAGACTATATATATCAGACTACGAATTAACACCACCATCAGTATACGAAAAGTAAAATCTTCATTAAAAATAATTTTGCCACATCAGGTCTCACCAATAACCTTTATTAAGCATTACCCAGGTTCATTGAATTAACACTCCCATCGTAATACATTCTATAATAACCATCGTCATTGCGAAAATCCACTATACAATATTAACCACATCAATTCAAAAGCAGTGCGATTCGCTCACGCCTCCTCGACTTCCCTCATCGGAATTCGCGCGACCCATTGTACCAATCCAAAACTCCCCTCTGCCCCCTTCATCCAATAAATCATTCATGACCCACATGAAAAGAATCACTCGTTCCTCAAGTCCACTCATCCAGCTCGCAACGCGCGTGCAACAATATATATATCTATACGAGCACCGCATTGCGCGCTTATAACTTCACATACATACATATAATATATATATATATATATATATCTACGTCTGTATATATACGCACGCAGTGTCAATCATATACAGACATATAGCGACAGCCTTCTACTTTGTATGTAATGTACGTGACACGCGCACGGCTTCCATTTTCGGCGCGCGGCGGCGAGCTTCCGCCGTTGAGGCTCCGTAATGACGCGCGTATCCTGCGCGAGCTCGGGCGCACGAGCTTCGATTCTTCGTCCGAGTTGGTATTAGCGTCGTTATTTACTCTCTGTCTATTCGGTACGACGGTTATTATAATAAGCGGAATTTTTTTTTCTTTCTGTTCTGTATGAGGTCGCGCGAGCAAGGTTGACAGGTTTGAGTATGGGGTGGTATAATCTTTTTTTTGGTCAACTGGTCTATTTTCGTGATCGTTCGTTAGATTTTCAGGGAGGTAATTATTACTTTACTGATTTTTTTTTAAATAAATGATTAGTTTTAGAAACCTGATTTTTCAGCAAGAAATTTTTGGATAACATAGCATAACAATTAGTTCATTGATGTAAAATTGACGGTTAACAACAAGATGGGCAATTTTTCACGGGCACATATTATCGACCGGAATTAATGTAAGTTTTTGCGACTTTTAAGCTGCATAACCACGTTTACAGATAAAGTTATATCTCAGCGGAAATAATATTCACTTGATATGTATATAAATTTTATGTAATCTTATTCTGATAATTTTACACGAGTGTATAAACCTAAGGTCTACGTTAACTAACAGCCTAAATATACATTCGACCTTATACACCACTTTATCACCGAATAACAACACGACAAAAAAAACCGACTACTTCTACTTTACCCCCATCAATTCCACCTCATTCGACTCTAATAAACCCTTATCCGCCGGTAACTCACTTCGTCACCTCACATATATATATATATACATATATACCGATCGTTCTTCCTTCTTTTCTTCCAACGCATCGATCAGCCGCCCCTTCAAGACTTACGTGGACAGTTGCCGGATAAGTCAAGGAAATCCGGCCTCTTCATCGTCTCCGCTCCTCCTATAGTCTTCGTCTCGTTGCCACCCTCTTCCGTCATCCTCTTGTTACTCTCTCTCTCTCTTTCTCTCTCTCTCTCTTTTTCTTTCGCAAAAAAAACCAACGACAACACGCACGATGTGTTCAATCGACTTCGCAACGCAACACCATCACCATCATATTCCGTACTCGATCGGAAGAAGGCGCGTGTATATATCCGCTCGTGCGCCCGTCAGCGAACGACTGATGCCGCTCGACTCTAATTCAAACTGCAAGCGCAGTGAACGAAAGAGAGGGAGCAACAGCGAGAAAGAGAGAGAGATAGAGAGAGAGCGAGAGAGAAAGAGACCCGTTAAACGATATACGTCCCCATTGTTTCCGCGTGCGACGAATTAGGCGGTAGCAACGACGACGACGACGACGACGCCCGCAATTAATACGCGGCAGCGGCCTCCTTCGCGAAAACGAATAAAAAGTGTATGTATATACACGCAAGAATAAGCGAACGAGTATGTATGTGTATATACGTAAGCTTTCTCTTTCAGCTTGACGGCTGTGTGTTTTTATCACCGATGCTTTTCGCTGGAGCTTTATTGCCGCTTTTTTGCGGATGAAGAGAGAAACAGAAGAGAGAGAGGAGAAAGAATTAAAAGGAGTAGTTTGTAATTCGGTTGCAGAGTGGTTGGGAGTGGCATGTGTTTTAGGGTGGAGGTCTATACAGTTTTTTTTTTGTTGCGATGAAGAGGCTTTTTCAGTTCTTCGCTTTTTCGAGGTTTTGTGATTTATTGCGAGTGAGTGTGGACGTACTAATAGGATGGTTTGTTTCAGTGGATTTGTGATGTTGTACTGCTAAATGGTTTTTGGACTCTTGGAAGGTGTCGCATTTATTAATAAATTCTTTCATTACCTTATTTTTATCGTCTTAAGTATTGGTATTTATTAGTTTTTCAAAATATTTTCTGTCTTGTATTTTATATAGAGTATGAATTTATTAAAATGAGAAAGAAAACTTAAAAATCATTATCATCCACCAATATTACACTATATATGCATTTCAGTGCAACGTACAATGCAATAGTATTAGTACCGAATTTGGCAGTACACTTTAACAATTTTGTAAAATGGTCGTTAAATGAAAAAAAAAACAGTAGCCTTGTCCGATATTCTTAAAAAAGAATAGATTTTTATGCGAAAGCAAAAAATACGAAAATAACTCATTAAACCACCAATTATCCTTGTTTAGATACTGCAAAAGCCGTAAAAACAATGACGACTGAACAAAATCCAACTAGGGCTCAGTTGTTTACATTGAACTAAAAACTGTTAACCGACCTGGCATACATTAACTAGCTCTAAGGAACGTCGGAACTTGTGCGCGACTATATACATATTATACATCGTTTATAACTACGATAGCTTCTTTGTAATCAAAACGCATGTAGCGGATGAGCAGTGCGTCCCGACTCTATATACTCGTAGATCCGGTGGGGAACGTGATTAAAAGTGCAAGTTTATAAATTGTCCGATTATCATTTGATGGCTAGTGAAAGATATAATTGCTGACGATGATTGCGCATGCGAATTAGTCGTCGGTCCTTGATGCTACCTTAAATGTGTCGGCTTTGGTGGCAGAAAGTTTCAAACGAGATACTATATATATTGAATGAGAATTTCGCGCGTTTCATAATGCAGCGAGTTGTCGATGCTTATGTTACTAAAATATTTATTATGTAATCAATTGAATTAAAATGGGAATTGAACTTTAAAAATATAAATTATATATCAGTATGTATAATGTAGCGTAGGTTTTAGCGATAGATTGAAGAAATGATAATTGATTAAACAATTTAATTTATAAAGCCAAAATGTTAAATCACGGTCAATGATAATTTTATATGAATTGAATGCAGTTGGTATATTGATGGTGATTAAATTACAATTACAAAATTTATGCAAATTTTATAATATATTATTATATTATTATATTATATTATATAAAATAAAAATGATAATAATACACATTACGTGAAATGGATATTGTATTAATATTTTATAAAGCAAGAATTTAATATCTAATTTCAATATAATTTTACTAATTGATTAAATTATATTGAAACTGCAATTCAATTACTTTACATTTAAGAAATAAAAAAGCTTTAATTAATTATGATTGAAACGTTTTTTAAAATAAATTATGAAAATTGCTTGTTTTTATTATAAAATAATATTCTTTGTTAAAAATTATATGTAAACCACAGCTTTAATTAATCAGAATAAAACAAATCTCCAATAAAGATTACTTAACAAACTCTTCCCATTAAAAACCCCAAACCCATAAAAATTTCAATATAATTACCAAAATAAGCGATGCTCTTCTTTGCATAATGATTCTCCTCCCTGATCCTCATCTTCTCTCCCAAAACACCCTCAGACCAACACACTCCCGAAAAAAAATCCACAGCTCTCCGTCACTCTATACACTCTTCCCACACTAAAACACAGCCTCACACTCTTTTCTCTTTTTTCTTTTTCTCCCCTTAATCACGACTTGGACGATCCATCGTTGGCGACACTTTCCCAAGCAGCGAAGTGAGATCGCGCGCGGAAAACTCAGATGACCAATGAACGAGGATGATTCATACCGGCATATTCTGCTTATATACTCTCACACGCACGCGCGTGCGCTTGTCGTTCGTCCGCCCGTCGAGGAGTGCGTGCTAGCACTGAATAGCGCGCGCCGCTATACGCGCCGCGGTCGTCTCTCGTTTTCAAACCGCGGCGCATGCGCGAGCGAGCGAATGAGTGAGAGGCTTTGTGGTTCGTGTCCCCCTGAGGGACGAGAGAAAGAGTGTACGGCTGTATATATGCATATATGTGTGGTTCTTTCTTTTTATTTTTCTTCTTTGCCTTGTTTTTGCGGGGTTTTAAAGGAGCGTCTGAGTTGTCTGCGTATAGGGAGACGTGGAGGTGAATGTAACGTGTGTCGCACAACGTGGATTTGGGAGTTTCTTTTTGAGTGAAGAAAAATTATGAAGTTCAAGTGTATGAAGTGGCGAAGGTTTTGTTTTTTAAGAATGAAGGATCACAAATTGATTTGTGGGAATTGGAAGATGATAATATATTTGATTATAGGACATCTGGATAGGCTCATATTTGCATTTACATATGCGGCTGCATAATATATGCACCGACAATAATATTACTGCCATTATAGTGATAATATTTTCAAAATATTTCGTCATTTAAAAAAACAAGATAAATAAATGTTTGGAGATACCAACGTTTCACGATGAACGGAAATAGTTATTTGAACGAATGATGCAAAACATTCAACTACCACATATACCGAAAGAACGATTTATTTAATATAGAACTACTTTTCAAACTTATCTTTATGGTATAGAAATAGGCACTAGAAAAAAAGAGATGTTTAGCCTGTTATCTACACTCATTTACTCTGTCAATCAATTCCACAACATCGTGGCCGACCTTTGAACCCGTTTTTCTTGAAATCTACCTCCTTTTTTCTCAACTTCACATCATTTTCTTTCTGACTTTTTCCACGCGCACTTGCGCTTTTCTGCCTATATGTAGGCCGCGAAAGTTCTTAATCCATGATTGTAATTGTGATTTATACCTCAATATACAACACCACATATTCGGCAGTAAAGAAAGGAGAAAAGTTCATTGTGACGCTGGCTTTATACTTTCTCGGGAAGAGAAAGGTATTTTAATATAGCCCCCCAGTCGATTATAATAATCCACCGTCATATGTCATTTCCGCCGCCGCATATATGCAAAAATTAAACATTCATTTAATTGCGCAACCTTCCAAAAATCCTGTTCTTGAAAATTAATATTCATCGCCCTGCTATATATAAATATATATACACACACAAACACACACACACACGCTAAGAATTTCGAAATCATCATCATACCCACAATCGCTCAATAATCTCAGCTACACGGATTATATCCCCTCGTCGAAAACTGAACGATAACGCGTATCCGTCGGTCGGTGACTGAGCGCCTTTAAAGCGTTTCTTTCTTACACTATATGTATATACATACACACAGCATAGTCTACGAGGGGGAAGCGCTTTTTAGATAAGCGCAACCAGTAGCGTCTACTCGGAAGCCAGATTATTTCGGGACGCGCGCGCGTGCGCCTCCTACGCCTGCGATGCGCGTCGCGTTTGTTTGCGCGCGTATATGTGTGCGAGCTGTCGTTGTCTTATACTCGCGTGCGCGAATGCGTTAATTTTCTTTATATATCGCGTAATGACCGATTGTTGGAATGGTGAATTTATACGGTGATGTGTATTTTGTTATATTAGGAGGCACCGTCGTTGAACAGGACATGATTTACTGGTATTTGGGTTATGTGGGGCGTTGTTTTTTTTTTAATTTTCCGTTGGTGGTTGAGGGATCCGTTTCGTTGATGAGATTGTAAAGTAGAGTTGGTTGGTTCTCGGCTCATGGTATATTAATTGTATAAATGTATATATAAAGATATTCTCATCAAAATTTCGATAATGTTTATTCTACTTTATCTTGTTTGATTTACTTTGCTTTGTTTAAACTACGTAATTGTAATGGGAACTTGTCACATTAGTTATAATTGTGTATTAATAAAGATATATAATTGAGAAATAAAAAAGATCAATTTGCATTTTGAATAAACATGAATGAGAACATTTCCAATAAACATGAATTTTGTAATCTCAGCAACAAATTTAACAAAATTCGTATCCACACTTAATATGAACCACTTTAAAAAAAAGTATCGCTTACGATAACACACTTTAAAACTCTCTACTTAACATTACTCTCTTAAAAAAAAAATTAATCCCATCTTAAACTCGGACAGTTGACATGTCCTCAACAGCACGACGAATCGAAAGGGCACATCTGTATTAACCACCATGACGCTTCGATTCTCATGGTGATCAAGAACGAGCGACTTATATATATACGTTCGCTCTCTTTCTCATGCAATTAATGCACCGTTTAATCCATGGCCTTTCACAAGATCTTATACGGGGAAAAGCTGGGCTAGTGGAGAGATTAAGAAGGCATACAGCAAGTTCATTCATCGGTTCGATCCAAATGCCAGAGAGTAATCTATAAGGTGGAGAAACGGTCGTCGCTCTTTACCTTGCGAGAGAATATTCATCGAAGGGAGGTAGAGCTGGTGAGGCTATTGGATATAATGGAAAATGAGAGTGTAGTTTTGTGGATTATGATGTTGGGATTGACGGATTGACTTTTAGAGAATCTTTATTGGCTGTCTGAAAAATGGCGTATAGTTTTAACCAATTCGTTCATTACACTTATAAGAGAATAATTAAAAGTGTGCATATATAAAAAGACCAAGTAAAACAATAAACTCAAGCGTCTCCCCAACGCAAAACTGCATCTACAAACCATCCGACCTTAAAATCCGAATTCCCCACTAACTCCGTACATATAAACAAGCCCGATTACTCATTCATATATATATACACACACACACACACACACACACAGCGAGACATCTAAACATTGACTTTTGCATCATGCAACAACTTCCGTTCTTTTCCACTCGTTCGGCGCCCGTCACTTCCCTTCAGATCCGATAAACCAAAGAAAAATCAGCTCGCTCGATAACAGCCTCGCGCATGTCGCTTTACAGAAAACACATATACATTGGTAGCTGTGCAAAGCGCGATTATACACATATACACACATACGCATGCACATATAAATATATGAGTAGTTCCCTTCGAAAATTGGGCCTGCTCGATTATCCCATTAATAAAGAGCGCGTAGTCGTAGTCGTCGTCGTCGTTGTTAACTGAGTCATCGTCGCGCTCGCTTTCTTCACCATTCGCGCGCGACCGCGCATAAGCTTTGTCTCCACAGTGTACAAGCTTCTAGTGTGTGTCTATAGGTGCTTTTGTTCTCTTTTCACTGCCGTGGCTCTGGATTTATCTCGTTGCCGGCGGCGTACTGGATTAACTTTATCAAGGATTATTCGGATTGTATAGTCTGGAAATGATGTGAGCTATTGTCGTAGGTTCTGAAAATACGTGTGTATACGCAGTTGCCGTTTAGCTGCGACTTGCTATTAGTATGGTTCGCGTGTTTGATTATAGGAATGGTATAATTATAGTTTTGCATTACTGAGCCTGGGAATTCAAGTATGAGAAAAGTGTTTCGGTTTTGTATATATATGTATTTATTTAAGATATATAAGTGCAATATATAATCTGATGCTTGTACGTTACATAGGATAAATATAAGAGAAAACATTATTAGAAAGATTTTCTAATTACATTACACATGAAATTCGTAGACTTTTCGAACACTGCATGACGAAAACATATAACTGCAACCTGTCTTCTCTATTTTGATATATTAGATAGACACAACGCACTTGTTTACACTCACGCTAACAATTTAATTAATTCGTCCAATTTACAAGTCACGAGCGAGGAGAACATTCGCGCACCGCTTCAGCAACCCACTTTTCCCCTCTTAATTAATTATTCAAACATCATCCCTTCCTCTCACGCCAAGCCCGACCGACATTTTACGCGCCCTTATCTCGCAGGATCGCAAAAGGACTACACGTATAATATAACGTGCGGCGCGTAACGTACAATAGCTATAACATAATTTCGGTGCGCGCGCGTTGCCGCACGCGAGAATGTGTGATTTATGCGCAAGCGCGTTCGCGCATTGTACACTATAAGTCGTAGGTTGTTGAAGAAAATTAAGTCTGAATTCAGGCTGATTTATTCCTCGCGGAGAAAGAGAGAGATAGAAGACGAGGCGTTCTTAATTAGATATATTGTCTCGTGTCGCGGGTGTGCGTGGAGTAGTTAAAGTTTTGTAAATAAACGGTTCGAGCTTTCGTTGAAGCTCGTTTGGAAATAATCACATTACGTTGTAAACGCATTTCCAGTTTTTTTTTTCTTACAGGCGGTTTATGTTTGTGTAATAGTGCATAGTTTGATAATGTTAACGACTTAATGTGATTAAGGGTTTGGTATATGGTGATGTAATATATGTATAAAAACAGTGCATTAAAGCTGCTGGCGCTTTGTAATAAATGATTTTTGTAATCCATTTGATTTTTAACACTCAAATTGTTTACCACTCATCATTTTATGCATTTATTCAAGCATATATAGTACACAGTTTATCTTGCTTATTCAATCTTCGATGATAAATTTTGATCTTTATATAGCAAAAAAATATTCTTATATTTGTTCTAGAAGTGGCCTACGCACCTAAAAAATCTATTAAAATATAATAAATTCAACCCTGTGCATGACAAAAACTCACCTCTGCCAACAGAATTTATGTGAAGTATCCTGTGAAAGAAAGCTCGTATAACTGCGGGCAACGGCGAGAAAGAACAAAAATTGATCGTTCAACTCAGTGGAACGCACGTACGCGTAAACAAACGCCGTTTAATGTTGCTCGAGCAAACAAATATGCCACTTTTTTTTTCATCCGCGCCGCACCTGGCACAAGCGTGGTAAAAACCGGAGCGCGGCTTTTCTCGCAGTTTACAGAGTAATAGAAAGCAAAAGGGGGAGAAAGCATCAACGTATGGGGTCGAAGAAAAACAGTGGAAAAGTGGAGCAAGCGTGGAAAAGTACATATATCTTTTTTTGACTTGGAGCGAAATAGTTTATTAGGTGTAGAGACGATGATTTCATGAATGTATAGATGAGAATGTGTTTATATGGATGTTTTGAATGTTGTAAGTATTTTGGTAGCTTAGTTGTGCACTTGTACAGTTTTTACGAATCATAGTAAATAGAAAAGCTTCTCATACACCTTTTGTACAGAGCTCACAAATTTTTAACTTTTCCGAATAATGCGATACTTAAATAAATTAAAGAGCGAGATTCAGAAAGACGATAATAATATTTAGTTGAAAATGAAAAATTTTATTAAATAATGATACATTAATTGCGCATGTTATGTGAAATAAAAGTGCTAATGGTTCATAATAAAAGGCTTATGTTCGCAGTAATAAATTTAATATCTTACGGGATACTAAAATTTGTAATTTACTCGAATAATTATATTTTATGGTCTTATAACGTTACATCTTCAAAATTGCCCTATTTAATCCCCCTTTAATAATTGCCCTATTCAGTAATGGTTCCAAACTTAATTTAAAATTAAGGTAAAATAAGGGCTTGGGTTTCCATAGATAGATTTCCAATTCAATATCTGACCCATTCCAAATTATATATAAGAACTTCTAAACAACTTTCAAATCACAGTAGATGGAGTTATACGTTAAACTATTTGATCGTTTCTCTTCTAATTATAATTTACAAGTATACGTGCAGTGGTAGTAATCTTATAAATCAAAAATACAATTTAACGTAATTAAATTCTCAACAACAATAGATAAGCATCTTACAAACGTGCTTCTACATGACGTCATTATTTCACCTCTAGCACTTTACACTAAAATTCCATGTCTCTTTTGATTCTCAACTAACACAACGCTCCAAAGAAAATCTTATAAAACTCCAACGTAATACAAAATTTATCACCGCCATACTAATGCAGCTGTCACTTGCCTTACTAATCTCTCTCTCTCTTTCTCCCCCCCCCCCCTCTACTTTGATAACGCAAGGAAGCATTAATCTCAATTTCCAGCCGCGGAAAGACAGCAGACCATATGTCCCGTTCCATACCACGTAAAAATAGAGCACAGCAACTTTCGTGCCCAAAGAAAGTCCATATATATACACGATGCGCGCGACATCATCAGCCGCGAGCGCACGAGGAGAAATAATAAAGAGAGCCCCTCGTCCTCGCGCGAATGAGCGCAGAAATAGTTTTCCACCCGCGCCCGCTATATGGCGAATCTCGGAACGACCGTAATTTTAGGCGTGGGCGGTATACGAGTTATGCCGAATGCTAGGACTTGGACGCGGGTGTATATTTCTGGAGGAGGAGGAGATGGCCTCTGATATAGGAACCGTGCGTCGGGTGTATGTCGAGGTCACCGACCCTGAACTATACGCTCGTATACTCGCGGGTTATTATAAGAGTAATCGGAGGGGTGAAGTGTTACTGAGGTTCGAGGTTTGCGCGAGGGGATTTTATGCGTCTGGATGGGTGTGTGTGTATCTGTGTAGTGTACCGTTTTTTGTTGATTTTTGTCTGATGTGGTCTCTGCTGAGGATAATATTTGTGCTGGTATAAAAAAAAAAATGATTTTTTGGAAGTGAAGAATGTAGAGGGGTGTCAATGTTTTGGAGTAGCGTATTTATACAAACTAATTTTTTTTCTTTTTTCGTTGGTTTCTTGTAGGTTTGAAAAAGTACAATATTCCCCAGCTGTATTTATAAAAAAAAAAGAATAACATGGAAATGGCTTTTATCATTGTCATATCTTCTGAAAGTCTGGAAATTCAGTTGATTCATGGATGAAAAATGGTAGATTACTCATAATTGCTATTTTTATCATTTAAAGAATGGAAATGACTTTATATATGCGTGCTAACAAAGACTTTATGATTTACTTGTCAAACTGCAATTCGGCAGCACAATAAACTAAGTTCCATTTAGTTATACAGTGTTTGTTTATGAAAGCCACTTTGACTAGAAGTCATATGTCAGTACGATAAACTGTTTTTTGTAAAACTGACTTTTTGTAATGGATATTTTCAAAAAACTTTTCTTGCTGTATCAATCGTATATCTCCAATCGTATCTACGTATACAAGAATACGTTTGATTTCCATATGACTCACACACGTATCTCTACAAAGCGTCTGCAAACATAACAGCGACAGTAGACCGTATAACCAAAAACAAAAGCGGAGACAAACGCTAATACCGCAAAACCACAAACTTCCGGGGACATAATACCGCGCACGAGAGCGAGATATACACGTCGCTGGTCTTTCAATTTAGACGCGTGCGCTCATCGCACAATTGACTTGGCATTCGTGCAGCGAAATTATTGCCGTTTCGGACGAATTTTTTCGATTGACGGCTATAAGCGGATACTTCCTGTCGCTGAGGCGATATGACAGAGATTTCCGAGGGACAAGTTATTATTGTTCGTTTGCCTACAGGGATGCGCATGATTAAATCGTATATATATATACTTGAATTTAAACTAGATTACTTTAGTCTGTCCGGCAATTTTTTTTTTCAAGGATAAAAATGTAGTTATTTTAATTTAAATTGCCAACAATTCTTTTGAGAAAATTGATTAATACGGCATACGTTCGTTTAACGATTATATGATAAATTTAGCATTAAATATAGGTATATATTAAAACAATCTAGTGATGCATCGCCCTTGTTTATCTCTATTTTTTATTTATTTTTTCTAGTTTAATAACAAGAGCTTTATTATTAGTAGGAGTATATCGATCGTACTGGTACAATCAAGGTCATAACGGTGGGAAATTTCGTTGATCATGCATGCGACCGATGAACGGCTTATAATCAGTTCATTAAACATTGAATAACTTGGAAGCTTCCACTGCGGCGGTAATAGTTTAACTGAATTCTAAAATAGCGTTGCGATGCAAAATAATTGATGAGTTACTTTAATGATCTTTCATTAAAGAGGACCTTTTATTTATTGCACTCAGGTTGATAGAATTAATTAAACTACTTATAACTCCCTGGTAGAAACGTTAACGATGCGTTGGCTAATTATTGATCAATTTTGAAGTTAAAATCGACATGCTATCATTATTTTATTGTTAAAGATAAATATTTAATTATTTTTCATAAAATCACATTCCATTTTCAATATTTTAACATGTGATTATAATTGTCGATACTTTCAATAATGTTTGAAAGTTTATTTAGGTCGAAAATGCTTCCATTTGATTAACATGTTAATCAACGAAAATGGTTAATTTTCTACCAGGGCTTTCGATTGTAAATACGGCTTTCAGAGTAATTATTGAAAAAAATGACAATCTATCAATAATACTATTTAGAATTATTAACGTATTAGTTGCGCATTTTCATTTGAAAATGAACTGATGGTACCGCAGGTCAATAAATTGTTTTATTTCGCTTAAAGATTAAAATAAAGTATAGATAGAAATAAACCTTTCCAAAATTAAATCAGAGTGAAAAAGTAAAAAAAATAGTGTTTATTCGTTAAATCATCTTTTTTCAAATTTATGACATTTATTTATATGTGACATAAAATTTTCAAATACTTTTCCATATTGTTTCTCATTTTGCAATATGAAGAAAATCCATTAAAAACTACATTTTTTATATACATATACGTATCCATTCAATCACCTTAAAAAACTATAAAATCTTAACCATGCACTCAACAAACAATCTGACCGCTAATTCCAGTGTTCAAACACTGTGAAGATTACATAGATGGAACATAGTGAGATCTGAGTAGAAATGCTATATACCAATAATCTTTCAGATCAATAACAATTCACATATATACATGAATTAAAAATATCCATATCTCCGTTATATACTCACCGAATCTGCGCGCGCATTCGTCTACGCCGTGGTCCACGATATCGGGTTCGACGACAAGGTCGCCTGTCCCACGGCCCGACGCTGCTGCAGCCGCAGCCATGGCGCATCGCTCCCGCTCCAGGAATGTGCCTATCGAGTGCCGCCGACGGCGTCGCTCACGTTTGCCCTGTTGCTGGAGCAACTGACGTTGCGCATTCTGCTGGTGATGTTGCTGACGACGACGGCCCATGCTCGAGTACGTAGGGCCGCCCTGCGAGCAGAAAGTAGAAAAGACGATTTGCTTCATGAGATTTTTAAAAGATTCTTCAAAGTATTGATAACGGTACAATAGTTTATTATAATGGATTATTTTACCGTGACGATAATAATAATATTTTAATTATACAATTTAATCTCATGCATTTATTTAATTACCTACGTTGTCATTCAAAAAAGTGTTGTTATATTTTAAGGTAAAGTAGTTACACTTATTTGTTGTTTAAAGCATCTGTGTACAGCAATCTCAAAGTTAATTATAAAATAGTTAAAAATAATTTGTATATATGTTATTCATCACTTTTAATTAGTATTATGATTTCTATAAATTGAGAGCTCAAAGATAATTGCTTATATATAACTTCATAGCTTTTGATTTTGTGGGACCAATTACCTTCAAAAGCAACGTCTATTTCACACGCGATATTGCGTTCTAATGCACAGACGGGTTAATACCATGAGATTAAATGAATCTTTCCTTTATATAATATAAATAGGGCTAACTCTGGTACCCTAAATCACGTTTAATATTGCAGTAATCTTACATGCAAAGGGAATTTCCACCTGCTAATTTTGCAGCTTATGCGCAATGCTTATTTTTATTGAATTAGTGAACATTTAGAATTAGAATTATAATATAGTGTTTCATCAATGAATCACGTTCTCTGAATTAAGATATTTTCTTGTAATAATATGATATATTTTCATTTAAAGAAAAAAGAAACATATTTTTCAGCTGAAATTTATCTTTGCAAACATTGAGGTAAATATCTGAAAAAGTCATAATTTTTCTACTGTTGTTTTCACACATCTTTCTTAACTAGAAAAAAAAGTTCGTTCTAACCAGACTCGATGGTAACGTCGACGTAAGATTATAGTAGCTCCTGGCATCTTCGTCGTCAATGGGTAACGTCGCAGCTTCGCTGTCGCAGACTGATTCGTCGCGCTCAAAGCTGTAATAATCGTTGTCCTCGCTACGTCGTGTTGGCATAACACCACCGTTCCCCTCGCCAGCCAGTCCACAGAACACCATGTCCATACTGAGCAGTTCATTCGCGGATTTCGGACCCCCTCGGCGGTTTGGTTTTGATCGGTTATTCTCCGTGTGCATATGAGATCTGTTGAGGCGAGAAAGATATAGGTATAAAGGATTAGATCGATACTGATTTAATTAACAGTGAATGGTTTGCGTTTTGTCGGGTGCGCTCTGCCATTTTTTATCGCACTTATTGATCGTATTAATTAGAATTCTTTCGAAAACCAGAACGGTTAACTGGCTAACATATGATTTTATCATATTTTATGTTCACAATGTTTATACTAAATTGTAAAATTTAAACTAAATTATAATTTATATATTTTCTGTTTTTGTTTTAAAATTTTATTAAATAACTTCCTTGGTAAAATTAATTTTATCAAGTATTCAGAATCAAGTTGTAACGTTATATTTATAACTAATTAAGAGTGTTGGTTTTTGTAGAAATTGACCATGAAGATGGAGACAAAAAAGGAATAAAATTTACACAAAGAAACACTTTGTAAAGTAAATATAACAAAACAAAAAAAAAATTCGTAAATGAATGCATACTCTTCTTTAAGTGCATTTACATGTGCATGTAAAAAAGAGTTTTGATCGAATAACCTCTTGACCTTTTGGCCTCGATTCAGATAAATGTTAATACATTTCTCTCGAAGGTCTTGAATTTGAGTTTTCAAATTATGTTTCCTCGTTTTCTAGTTCAAGCAGCAATCTGCATTTAAACCCATCACTGAACCTAATATGAATTTATGTATATATATATAATATTACATCTTTGTTATTGACATTATTGTAACATACTTTTAATCATACGAAATAAAGCAGAAAAGTAAATTCATATAAATTATTAATTGTAATAATTTTAATACGTTGTTTTTCAATATATCGATTTTTTTTTACTTCGAACTAAAGTATTTTCAAGCGACTGTTTCAGCAAATTTTTAATTAAGAACACTTTTAATATTCTTCTAAATTAGTGTATTTTGATGATTTTAAAAAGTTGGTATATATATCACAATTTTGTTTTGAGTTCAATACCGTCGTGGTCCTATTTTTACAATTTGACGATCAACAATGAAATTGGAGAAAAAAGCCGCGGCTGCATTGCGAACAAGGATTATATACTGTGAGATATATATCTGATCTAGAAGCTATTATTCGCAACAATTGCGAGAACTAAAAATCGATCGTTTTATCTAATAAATTTTTCTCAGTATTTTTCATACCCGCACGGTTAACACTTTATACACCGGACACTAACCTGCTATTGAGATACGGCGAAGGTGGGGCAACATCGGAAGGCCTCGGCTCACCCTTCAGAAATTGTCTGGTCTTCTCACAGTCAGCACTTGCGCTTGCTGACCTGAATAAGTTACGGAAGCTCCTCCTCTGGCTACCCGTGGCTGGACTTCTGGGACTCATCACTGTACGCTCGTCTCTTCTGCAGGCCAATTTGCCGCCGACATTGCTGTTTCCAGCTGTGGTCACAGGTTTGCTCGTACCCCGACGAAAGAAGCCGCTAAAGCCACGCGACGAGGACGTGGTTGATGTTGTCGGTGGTACCGTTGCTGAACCATTGGTTGCAGTCGTCCCGGCGCCTTGCAGCGAAAAGTACGAGGGGTTGTCTGCGGACAGGGGTGAAAAAAGAGAAAAAGTTTTGGTCAGTGATGCTTGGTATATTTGATGTGGATTTTTGTTATGAGTAAACGACTTGATAAAGTTAGTGGTTATTAAAAATGGCATTTGTTAAAAACTGTTTTTTTTTGTAGGAATTAAAATTGTTCGAAAAATTACAAGAAAATAAATACTATGAATATAAGTTTTAATATCTTATATTTCCTTGAATCATAAAATTTTAATTAAATTCTTATACAAACAACCGGATAAATTGAGATAATTACAAACTGCAAAACGAGGTATAAGCATCAAAGAACCGTACAACGGAATCACTTCCGAAAAATCTTGATACTGCACCAACAGACGGCGCGCACACATAACAACCCCAGCAAGCAGCACAATGAAAAGGATTCGTTCCGCGCACGAGCTAAACGTCAGCGTCTCCACACACACGAGAACCTTTCAACTTCGAACGATCTTCTCGTGGCGCTTTTCGTCCTTTTTACTTGCAACTAAGAATATTATATACACGCACGCGCACGCGTTATTAGGGTCAATTGCCGCGAGGGCTTTGTTCCGCGCGTGTGCTCTTCTTGTTTTTTTCGCTGACCCATTAGGGCCTCCGTGGAGTCTTTTTTTATAATTGTCCCATTGTGAGAGGAAGTTGCCGGGTTTTATTCCTTAATTGACCAGTAATTAAATTGACGTATAGATATATACGCACTGTGGCGTGTATAGTGTCCGCGCGCGTGGTTCGTTAAACCAAGCAGACCATGCTGTTTCGTTTACGAATGTTTGTTGTACGAAGGGTAACGGGAAAACAATGCACGAAATTGTCATTCCGTTTAAAATAGAATTTTTATTAATTTGCTCTGTTATTTTTTAATCTGTCATTCTGAGAAAGCAGATGATATAAATATATAAGAGAGTTTTTTTAGAAAATATTTATTTTTTACTGTAAACGGTTTGAAGTAAGTTCTATTGTTAAATTAATTGTTATTCCCTGACGTGAACTAAAGTTTCTAATCCTCTTTTAACATTTCTACTCTGATTGTAAAATGAAACAACAAAAAACGAAGTCTGGTTAACCTTAAAAAGTCTGTTGATTCTTTCACGAATTCAATTTTGGTAATATATTGATTTTTCTTTTAAAGAAATTTTCTTAATTTTTCGAAAAAGTACAGCTCCATTTTTTTAGATAAATTCTATCAAGTTTTGACCTTTTAATTTAAATTGTTTGGTGCCAACAGTTTCGGAAAATCTTAAAAAAATTGCGGTTCCCGAAATTAAGACATTTTATTTAAAAGTAACATTCGTACTTATATTAATAGTTACAGCTTAAGATATCTATACTTTTCCAGTTTAAATTTAAATTTAAAAATATTATTAAAGATTTTATGATATTTTGTATCTATTTATAAAATCAAATTATTACCGATTTGCAAATATTCATTTTTTATTTAAGTATATCAATTAATATAATAATTCAGATACAAATTAATAGTTTGAATCGAAGCTCACCTTGTGTAATTATTCACAAATATAATTAGAAAGCACTAATCTATTGTTCCTATACCAAACATATAATTTTCCAAACATTGATTACTGTTTACGTTCTTATTTAACGATTCTATAACAACTGAGCTATAGTCACATTATATTGTAATTACAGTCCATTATACGACCATTTGCATCCTTTAATTATATTGACAACACAATACAATCAATTCTGCAAACACTTCTACCAGAAACAAATTTCCATTCTTTTAAAACGTCTGTATCGAATTATAATCAATAACAACCTAATCACAACTAACGAAAATTCACATAAATTTAATCAACCTCATACTTGAGCATAAACAGAGCACTATAATTATAATTCACTTAAACGCTTGGACATTCCTCAACATAATTCTACCAACCTTCACGAAATTCGCATAGCACGCCACTACACCGAGGAAATAGTCGCGTGGCTGTCGTCGGTGTCGGAGCAGTTCCTGCAGACCGGACGTCGCATTGTATATTAAACGCGCGTAGGTACCTCCGTCTCTCTTTTTTTTTCTCTCACTCGGCCGCTTATACTGGCTCAGCTCGGCTCGCCTAGCCGAGAGAAACCCGAGAGATATTACCCGCCGACAAATGCAGGCAGGACGACAACAGAGAAAGAGAGGGAGAGGAAAGATGCGCCTCAAGCCAGTCGCGCCGGAAGTGCTCTGTGCCGTCGGGCTGTCGACTGTTTTGAATCGAGGGAGCTTTACGATTTTCTCTTGCGTCGCGCGGGTCTTTTTTTCGAGTCTTCATTCTATGTGTATGACTTTTGTTGCTTTGAAGATTAAACCATGTGCGAATAGTCATTTTATATGAAATCATTGGATTAGATAATGGTAGAAATTTTATACGGTTTTTTTTTAAATAAAAAACCGCTGCCAATCCATTGGCGCTTAGCTTCCTCAAACTAATTTATGGATTCCTTTTATTAAATGGAAATTCATAACATAAATTGTTCATGAAAAAAATTGAAAATATTATACTGGAAAATTTTAACTGGTAATGGTTTTATGGCTATTCATTATTGTTCCATTTGTAATTTATTTTTTTGTGATTTTAATCCTTGTATAAGTGTTCACAATGCAAACAATCGCTTTTTGAACTTCGAATTTTGTCTAAAGAATTCGGCCGAGAACTATCAATAATCTACCTCTACAATGAATTTTGAAGCGAATAAGACAATTTTACTTTCACAAAACTCATTTTCTTTCATTTTAAAGAATGAATGAATTGTTAAAGAACCGTGATAATATAGGTAATTTAATTCTCTTTCAAATGCTACACACACACACACACACACACACACACACACACTTAATACTTATCCATCATAAACTTTAATATACATACACGAAATCCAACCCCATACATTCCACTTGACAACATCCCCTCGTAACTCACGTTATCTCACCTCGATCTCAATCTCCACTTGACGCTCCCCAACCACTTCAATTGGATCAAAAACCATATCCTTATATATCCTACATACAACCATACTACAACTGCACTCGTCTTGCCCTCTTCCTCTCGTAGAAAACCATCCACTTTTGTATATATATAGCCATCGTATACATACGTTCCTCCCAAGGACTCGCATCACGCCTATATCTCGTGTTTCCTATATAACACGCGCACGCGCGCGGATGAAAGAGGCGGCCGTATCTGATTACCAAAGGACTGCGTCGTTTCCTACAATGCGGAACATCAAAGAGCCGACAACATAACTTTTTTTTTCGCCATGTATATATATATATACGGCACACGCTTGCGCACACCGCTTCATCAAAACAAATTCCCTTTGATTTTCGTTCCGGGGAATAGGGGGAAAGGACAGAGTATATATGAGGAAGGTAGAGAGGAGAGGGTTTAATATACACGAGAGAGCGGATTTCTGGAGTTTATTGCGTTAATCTCGAGATTTTCCATTTGCTCGGTGAGCTTGGGCAAACTAATTTTGACGATTCGAGGGAGTGAGGAAGAGAGAGAGAGAGAGACAGGGAGGGACAATGAGAGGCAGAGAAAAGATCGTAAAAGGGATCGGTGATGCGGGAGAAGCGCAGAGGAATGGAAATGTTTGTGACATGATTTCGATTGGTTTTGTGTGTACTGCGCGGTAATAAAAGGGAATTATTTTTGTTTTACTGTATTTAGCATTATGTAATAAGAGAATTCATTTTGGTTTATATAAACGTACGAAGAAAGGAATGAATTCATTGTAGCTAAGATGTATAAACTTATTGAATTGTTATAGTTACTAAAAGTAAACAGATGTTAGCTTAATTCTTAGCAGTTTTGAAATAGTGAAAAATAAAATTTATACACGAATTTTTTTGATATATAAAAAGATTAAAAATTCTAATTACCATGTATTCTAATTAAACGTTTCTATGCCCTGATAAAAATGTTGACTAACTACCGGTGAACTGTTTATTAATTTTTAAATTAAAAACGTCGCACCATATGATTATGTTGCTATTAATAGATGCTTCAGAATATAATCAAAGTTTTATCTTGTTTTAATTAATTTTTGACGGGCATTCTAAGTAAAAATATCGTTTGATTAGCATGCTAATCAACGAAGTTGGTTTCTATTAGGATGACAAATCAAGCATTTTAAAAATGAAATTACAGCATTAATGATCAGTTTCAGATTGTTAAATACTTCATTCCAATAACAACGGTATCTCCGCGCATGACTAACAATAGCATTCGTCGAATATCGATCTTTTAGTATCGACAATTATTTTTAAACTCGATTCGCCGTACACGCCGTCACAATAAATCGTCACCTCGTCAACAAGTAAAAAAAAGCTCTTACTAATCCCTCCTCGACTGCATGTGTATATATATATTTTCCAATCAATGATGACAAAAGCGCGTCTCCTCGTCACTCTTTGCTCTGCACCGATACGTCGTCGTTAAGCCTTCCATCAAAGGCTTCGTTAAAATAGTCAACCCTCTCATACATATATATATATATATATATATATATATATATACAAACGCCCTCGAAAAAAAGAGCCCGTACGCGTTTCAAACCATCTCGCGGAAAGAGAAAGAAAAAAAAGAAGAAGCATCAGCAGTGACATGGCTACGAGACGCGTAAAGCAAAGAGGAGAAGAAGAAATAAAAGAAGAAGAAAAGAAGACGAGCGCTTCAGTGACGCAAAAAGCGACGTGATTATGCGCGACGGCGCGTGGGCGGGATGCGCTCGCTCGGAAGAGAAGGAAGTAAGCACTGGTTGCAAAGGCGCGGCACGTATATATATATGCGCGAGTCGACAGGTGGATAGCAAACGTAGACGCGTGCCGTTTTTTACCCTTTTTACAAGAGACACTGTAGAGTTGCGATTAGATGTTAAAGAGGGGTTTAAGGATTAGGCTGGTCACGTGTATATCATGTGTTTTTCTTTTTTTTTTTTTTTTGTCGTGTTTATGCTGACGCAGAAAGAGTGCGGTAAACAGGAAGATGGCGGTATAGAAGTGGTATATAGCGAGAGGATAGGCGTCAGGTTTATAGGTGGGAATAACGCAGCTGTAGACGGAAAGTGTGATTGACGCGATGGCGTGTGGCTGGCTCGCTGGGTTGAATTAATGCGTGGACAGGAATAAGGTGGATGAACGATATGAGCGATGGGGTGGGGATGGTTGAGCTGGGTAAATGAGATAGTCGTGTTGCGAGGATTATATTATGGTGGACTGCGAACTTGTTGATTCCGAGAGGGTTTTCTGGTAGATAATGAGTTTTTCCTTACGATATAGCATTAATCCTTAAGTAACTATTGAAATACAGTAGTATTTGGGAATTTTAATGATTTACTTTTTGAATTTGTTAAATACAAGGATTTGGGCAGATTTCGAGTTTATGTTTTAAAATTTATAACATAAATCCAGTAACAATTTAATATAAAAATAAAATAAATCTATAACTTGAATGTACAACTTATTAAATTTACTCACCGACAGCCATGTTTACAAATCACCGTTGCAGCCAGTAATCGTGAACTTATTCAGAATCCTGAAACAGAAAATATACTCATTATAATCAGCACACAGGACATTTCAAATGAAAAGTAAGTTAGAACACATTTTCATTTTTATGTTAAACTATTGGCGTAATTTTCTAAAACAGTCTTCACCTTCATTATTCCTTGCTCCTTACTATTTCAATACGTAGCAACGTGTATACTACCCCACCCTGTCCTTCGCATATTTTTATAAATTTAGTGCTGCATCCAACGCAACCAACCCACCACTTTTACCTCGCACTTATATATACCTCAGTGAAACATCTCCCTACGCATCGACTGACACCCTATGCGCGTAACGTTCCTATTTCCCCCCTGCCGGCCTCCATAATTAAACTTGAAAGTACGCGCAAGCTACGCACTTGCACTTGCATCGATAAAAGCACTCGTTCTCTCACTCTCACCGTCGTTCCATTCATCGTTCCAAAAATAACATCTTGCAGCTCTATATTTAAAGCTCACGCGGTCCATTCACCGCTTTTCCGCGCTGGAATTTCGCATTCGCGCCACGTCTCTCTACACGTGTGTGTGTGCACATCGTACAAGGGAATCGAATTTATCCTACCCTCGGTTGTATCCACCGATCCTCGTAATGCCTATGAAAGGATGGCGTCGACGTATCCGTGTCTTTTGTCTTCGTCGTAGGACGATAATTTTTCTTTATTTTGCCTTTTTCCTGAGATACGGTGATAGCGGTGACAAGCGGAGGAAAGAAACGTATACTATAATGGGATTTTCGTTTAGGGATATACGTTTGCTGCAATGGTATACGCGTGCTGCAGAGAAATCACGAGGAAAATTTATCGCGGTCTTTGATAGCAAATGCAGGATGGATTTTAGCGTTGCTTGGAGCCGAAATGCCTTTTTTATAAGAAGGGTTCGTTGGCGTGAAGTATAAGTATATAGGTAAATGCTTAATGGGTTGATGAATGAGATGGTTTGGCTTCGTTACGCTGACGATAAGTAAGGCTTAGATGAGGTATTGGATGCGATGTTTTGGTTTACCGTGTCTTTAGGCGTTGAACATTTTGTTTTATAAGGTAAAAGTTAAGTAAATAAACAAATTTTTCTTGTAATAAACGTATTTATTATAAAATATACTATAGATTAATAGATAAGATATTAATATTGATAATAAGTCAAATAGAATTAAAAATGATACTTGTTCAGTAAGATTGCAGAAAGAAGCGGCTTTGACCATGCAAAATTTTTGTAGCAGATAAGTTAACGAAGAGAGATAATGATATCGTACAGTAGTTTGTTTTAAAGGACTGCAATACAACAACTGACTAAGTGCGATTTGAAAAGAAATACTTTAAATTTTACAAATATATACTATGTAATAATTATATTCTGTAAAAATACTATATTCAAGTGGTTAAAGGTTAAAGGAAAATCTAATGAAATTTTAACTTAAAGTTATGCAGGATGGTGTGATTTCGTAAAACTTATGGAGAAATGCACTCACGATTTTAAATCAATGAAAGTTATCCTTTTTACACGATCTTAAAACTGTTAAATATTAAACTGTTTAAATAATTATCACATTTGTTATAGATATGCACAAAGTATAATCCAATTTATTTTATAATGAAAACTGAATCTATTACTTTTTTTAAAAAATCATTTTTTTCATTCGTCAGTACATCTCTGACTATTTCTAATAAAATTAAATCCTTAATGAAAACGTCGTATTAATAAGACGGGGTACTTCTACCAATTTTATTTCCAAATCTCCCGAGCTCACCGTAATTCTATCATTCACCTTTCATCCCTTAGGCATTCTGGCATGTTACCACTAAAATATACACACACACACAGGCAACGCCAACCCTCCATCAAGCACCTCCCCTCTCTCCCTCTTTCTCTCCCCATGATCTACCTCTTGATCCCTGAGCTGTTGCTCTCCTTTCTCCCGTCAGACTAAAAGAAATGCAGCTCTCGCGGCCACCTTGACACGTCGCGTGCAACAGTAAGCAAACCCGCACATACATATTTTTGCCTCGAAAAAAGAGCCTGCGATGCTGTGCGTGTATGTATATATATATATATATGCGCGCGCAGAGATGGATGGCGCGTGGAAGATAAGTGTGCGAGCTGCGCAAAAAACGAGCAAGAGAGTGGAAAAGTGACTGAAAGAGAGAGAGAGAGAGCTCGAGTGGATGAGGGGAAAGTTCGGTGCTTTAAACAGAAAGAGAGTGAGAGAGAGAGTGAGAGATGCGGCTTTTTACGAGAGCTGATGCTCGACGAGATGATTTATACGCGAGGTCGCGCAGAATTTTCGTACTTCTAGTTAGTGGAGATTGTGAATTATAGCGTCGCTGAGAATGAATAAGTCTCTCGGCTATTCGCTTCGTTTATAATTACAAAGTCCTGGAATAAAAACAAAAAAGGCTTTTGTAGATCTGTTAAGAGGTTTTTTCTATACTATATTGTGCTGCGCAGTGATGCAGTGGTTATTGATGAATGCTGCGTCTTATCATAATACATGAGCGCGTGTATATATATATATATATATATATATATATAAAAGAATACATATGACGTATATATAAATTTTCAATATCTGAAACCGATAAAATTTGAGACGAATGCTGTAAGAAGCTCATAAGTTGAAATTGACCTGGAGCTTACATCAATATAGAGAAAGCGAGAGTGAAAGAAAGACTGAAAGAGAAGGAGGCAGCACGAGAAACATTTTTCTGAAAAATAACGCTATATTTTTTTTATTGAAATCGCGTGGCATAACTTTAAATTGAAAAATATTCTGGGTCAACTAACAATTTTTTTTAATACAAGTAAAAAAAGTAAAAGTTTTAAGAAAAATATAACCGCATAATTTCATTAAATTAAAACATTTTTTATCAAACTAAGGATAATATATATTTTAGAATTTAATCCATGTAACCATTTATAATCTACATATATTTCTAAAATGTAATGATGAAACTTTCTATATATTTTATAGTAATTTGCATTCAATTGTTTCCTGAGTTTATTAAATTTGTTTGCAACTGGCATCGCAGTGTATTAAAAAGCAGAAAGTCTGACACAAATAAATTAATCGTGTGATAATGTTTCTATAAGAATTCAATAGTTAAGATTAATTTTGATTGCAAAAACAAACAAAGAAATCTACAACTCTACTTATATAGATACACTATCTTTAATTCTTAACAAATCTACTACTTACGTCTAAAACAACGCAAAAGTAAGAACATTCGACCTCGCTTCCCTCCAACAGCAAAGCGAAAAGAAACATCGTCAAAACGCGGCAGCGCCAAAAAGCAGAACGAAACTCAAGGCCCACACCAAGTAAAGCTCATCAAGGTAACACGCACACACACACACACACACGCACAAATGTTCTCGTACAACCAGGCAGTTGGGGAAACATCATTTGGAGCGAGAGATGCGCCCGAGAACGCGATGTATAGATAAAAACACAGACACGAAAACATACATAAGTAAGTACATCCACACGTATACACACATAGGCAGCCACGCAAGGAGGGAGAGCGCGAGTTGATTGCACGCGCGGAGTCTATTTTGAGTCACCCTTCGGCTTCGTATTATATACACACACGCTCACTGAAGAAAAGCGTGGCGCTGAGTTCGTGCCAAGCGTGTGTGTGTGTGTCTATATATATATATATACATATACAAAGGGATACCAGAGAGCTGTGATTTTCTCGCGCGTCGGCAGATCGCTTGCGCAACGGAGTATATCAGCTGATTGCGCTGCTATAGAGAAACAGAATGAGCTTGAGCTTTTCACTGGTTGTCAGAGTCAAGAGTTTCGATGAAAAGGGGAGATTTGAGTTTGCTGGAAACGTGGATATGATTTTTGAGAATCGTTTGTTTGGAGACTTTAAAGAAAAATTGATATTCTCGGGGGTTTAAATATTTTCGGAAATTCTTTGATTACTTTATCTGCTTTCTCTCAGAAGAAATTTCGAGATCCAATGGTAGAATTTTTTTTTCTTTATAATGGAAACTTGTTTTAGGAAATGGTTGAATGTAATAATTACTTGTTTAAACTTTAAGTGCTTTCCGTTATCTTACAAAACAAAATCAAATGATAGAAACAATTTGAATTGGCGCAGTTATGAATTATTTATTATTATGACAGAACGTTAAACATTGAAGACACACGCAAAATCAAGAATCATCGAATCAATTGTGGATTTGATTGCAGAAAAATGGAGCAAACATTAAGGAACCTAAAGACTAGAGAATTAAGGAACCTAAACTTAAGAAAGTGGCAATGGCCTTTTTAAATTTTAATGCTGTAAATTGTAGATCAAAAATATTTTTCGATATAATGTTTAATAATTAGAGGTACAAAATATGTTGCGTAATAATTTGTTTAAATTTTCTGTCTGGTCATTTACTTACTAAAATTTGTATTTTTTAATGTACATGAAAACATTGAAATAATAAAAAAAATAGATTATGCTTAAAGAAGTGGGCAACAAAGTATTTTAATTTTTAAAAGATGAAAAATCTAAACGAAGGTGCCATATATAATAAGTAACTTTAATAATTTACGAAATATTTTTAAATTATTCATTAAAATAGCATATTTAAATTTATATTATGCTAATATTATGCTAAATACAGTCTGCTATAAAATTTATGAAAAATTGAAGTTACCGAAAATATATTCAAGTAAAATTTTTCAAATATGAACAAAATTCTTTATTACGTTTCAATTACCCTATTTTTATTCAAATTATGCAAAATAATTTAGATTTCGGTAATTTTAAAAACTAGTTTTATCAAGTTTGTAAGTAACAAGTAAGTTGTATATCACCTATTAATTACGTTATTATCGCACCAGTAGTGATGTGTTCATACAAAGAAAATGTTTTAATTTTTTTTTGTACTTAAGTAATAATATTAATAGATATCCGAAGAATAATTACAAATTAGAAAATTCAGTAAAAAAATTAAAATAAATATTAAAATGTACTTTTTCTATCAATTACTATCTTAAGCACATACTGCGGTTTAACAAAAAATATAAAAATAATTACATTATTTTCCATTTACTTTTTAGAAGAACTATTCTTGTAAATAATTTAGTAATATATTCGTATCTTATCTGGTAAAGTGGTTTAGTTTAAATTTGATGTAGTTTTCAACCGCGAGTGTATATAAGTCAAAAGGAATTTCTACCAAGCAGCGTAAGTTTATAATTAATGTATATTTCGGTTTTTTAATACAAAGTCTTAATTATTTTTAAACTTTGCAAGTATGACTTGGACACCAGTAAATAATTCGCATCTTTGCGCTCAGAACAGTACCCATTCAGCATGTGATCCGTCTTTTATGGCATTTATGTCCTTTATTGTTCAATATTTCGGACATTCTAATGACAACTATTCTCCGAACCTTGGAAATGGGATGGTCGACGATAAGAATTATTTCGATTTTATTATCGTTGGTGGGGGAAGTGCTGGTTGTGTTCTCGCTAATCGATTAACTGAAAATAAAAACTGGCGAGTGAGTACAGATATAATTTTGCATAAAGTATTCTTTTAATTGTATTAACAGCTATGGAACATTAATGAAAAAATAAAACGAAGGTACTATTACTGGAAGCTGGTGGCGAAGAACCTCTGGTAGCTGAATCGCCAGCTTTTGCAAATATGTTACCTAAGAGTAATATCGATTGGGGTTATACTACACAGCCCGAAGAAAATTCATGTCGATCGAAAATGGGAGGCCGATGTCAATGGACGCGTGGAAAGGTGAATTGCTTGTTTTATGATATACATTGTTATACATTATAATACTTGAAATACCAATAATTTATTAACATAGTAGTTAATTGTTCGAAATCTAATAACAGGTAATGGGTGGATCCAGCACCTTGAATTATCTTCTCTACGTTAGAGGTCATCCAAGGGACTATAATAACTGGAAGAATTTAGGAAACATTGGTTGGGGATACGAAGATGTGCTACCCTATTTCAAGAAATCGGAAGATAATCGAAATCCTGAGGTGAACAAAACTTTTTTGGTAGCGATTGTGAATTATTACAAATTTGTTGCAACTAAAACACTTTCAGATTGTAGAAGCCAACCCAAAGTACCACCGAACTGGAGGATATCAAACTGTCGAGTTCTACCCCTATACAGATTTTAATTCTGAAATTTTGATTAAAGCTTGGAAAGAAATTGGTTTTAAAGAAATCGATGTTAATGCTAATGAGCACATTGGAACCTTAAGATTCCAGACCACATCTAAAAATGGACAACGACAAAGTACAAACGGTGCCTTTATTCGTCCGATAATCAAGGAAAGATCCAATCTCGTTGTAAGAACTCATGCTTACGTTACTAAAATCATAATAAATCCGAAGACGAAACGAGCCACTGGTGTAGAATATGTTTTAACAAATTCTAGGTATGAATGATTTAAGGATAAAGAAACTTACAATATTGATCATGACATGTTTGTTTAAACAGTGATAGGAGTATGAAAAAAATATATGCGTCAAAGGAGATACTCGTTGCTGCAGGAACGATTAACTCACCGAAACTATTGATGTTGTCAGGAATTGGACCGAAAGAGGATTTAGAAAAATTAGGAATCGAGGTGATGCAGGATTTATCAGTCGGCAAGAATCTACATGATCATCCGACAATCGATGGACTGATGATTAAGCTCAATTACACAAATACGCTGACGGCTAATTTTGATCGAATGAAGAAAGATTCTTTAGAATATCTGAAATGGCACAATAATTCACTCTCAGCTATGAGCACAACATCCTCCGGTTGTTTTGTAAAAACACATCTGGAAAAGATACCAAACTATCCGGACATGCAATTCACGTTCGACAGTATTAATATTACGGTATGTGATTCGATGATTACTTTAAAAAATTCTCCTAATACGTTAACGTTTACTTGTCTCAGTTAACGTCTGATACTATATTTTTCATTTTAAGTTTTGTAGATAAATATTAGTTGATTATTATAGCTGCCCAAGTGGTATTTATATAAAAAACTTAATAAATATTTCAGGACTACGTTGCAATAACAAAGGGAGCACCAGGCACCGCCATGCTCCCAGCTTCGCACTACGATGGTCTCAACATTCGGTCTGTCCTAATCGCTCCACGCAGCCGAGGTTACCTAACGCTCAACGCCAGCGATCCTACTTGGAGTCCGCCTCTCATCTACCCTCGTTACTTCAGTGACCCGCACGACCTGGATGTCATGGTCGCCGGCATTCGTATCGCGCGCAAGCTCTTTTCCACGCGTGCATTTCTCGATCATGGCTACAGCCTGCTGGACACACCACTGGCGGCGTGCAAACAGCATGAATTTGACAGTGACGATTACTGGCGTTGCATTGCTCGCGAGTATACAAACACGCTTTATCACTTTGTGGGCACGTGCAGGATGGGACCAAGAAGCGATCGCGAAGCTGTTGTGGATTATAAATTAAGGGTGCATGGAGTTGATAGATTGAGAGTAGTGGATGCCTCGATTATGCCTAATGTCACGAGGGGTAATACTAACGCCCCTACTATCATGATTGCAGAGAAAGCAAGCGACGATATCAAGAAGTTTTGGATGAAGAAGAATAGGAACGCATCATCCTCGACTGGTGTGGTGAGCGCGTACAATAAGACATTACGGTAAACTATGATTCTTATGTAACATTGAATCGATAGATTTGTTGTGGTAATATTGATCAATTACTTACACAAATTAAACGAATGTATATTGTATCAACAGATATCATGTATAAAGTATGGTAAGTTATTCATATGATAAAAATAATAGAAAATAGAAAATAATTTGTTTAGTTTTTTAAGAATGTAAGGACGAAATTATAGTTAAACCGTAATAATAACTTTTTTTTCAATAAATGTAATTACTATTTTTTTTGTATTCATTGAATTGAAATTGGAATTTTTAACAGATTATATGGTTGACGGGAGTATATATAAATAAAAAAGATTTTGTTTGCTTTTTTATTAATGTACTTTCACTACTATCAAGAAGAATTTTCAATTTGAAGTTTAATTAGTTCTCTTAATTAACTGCTTTTAAACGCTAATGAAGATTAAATCACCCAATTTCATAAAACTTATGCTCTAATATATTAAATTACTAGTTTGTAAATCAAAGTGGCCCAGAGCGCACCGCGTCAATATGTAATCAGTTTATTATTCATTATTGTAATTAATTATCATTACGGTATTATGTTATCACATCGAAATTGCAATTAATATTATAGTTGATTTGACTACCTTCCATATTTTCAAAAAACATACAACATTTGAGCGATGGGGAAGGTCAACCCATAAACAAAACAACACATCACATAGTTTTTTCCGACGTTTCGCTGAACTTGATTGTCAGCCTCTTCAGGGAACTGTTTATTCATTATAA